>JACAFY010017157.1:0-14594 GCA_015252635.1 Dictyostelium capitatum | reverse complement strand
ATTTTGAATTTTATAAATCAAAACCAAAACCAACAACCACTGTACATAGTAAATCATCATCATCATCATCATCATCATCATCATCATCATCATCATCATCATCATCATCATCATCATCATCAACCAATAATATAACACCACCATCACCATCACAAACAACTACAACTACAACAACATCAACATTATTATTTTCAAATATTTCAGTTTCAACAATTGAAGAAAGTGGTAAAGTTATAATTAGATTGTTTGATATTGACAAGATTAATGCAAGTGCATATGAAATATCAAGTAAATTAATTCAAGATTATGGTATACCAGAGGAAGATCAATACTTTATTCATTTTAGAGTTGGAGTATTAAAGGGTATTCGTGATTTTGAATTTAGAAAGAAATATATACAATTGAAATTGGTAGCAACCAATACAATGTTTCATCAATCATTGTTACCATTTGTAAATGCAACAAACAGTGCAGTATCACCAAACATAATTTTACAAGAACCAGATTTCCTCATTGAATTGATGGAAATGTTGAAAAATTATACAGAGATACCAGAGAATATATTGGTTGCTTCAATTTATGCAATGGCTGCATTGGCATCAATTTTTCAAACTTCCAACGTTTCATTGATGATTCAAAAATCATTTCCAACTGGTTTCTTTTCAAGTTTAATTAGAAAATGTGTTTCAGTTATTACAACACCTGGCGGTGAAGTTGATCCATTGATTACCGAACCTTTTATAAACGCTATATTTTACTTTGTGTTTAAACTTTCAAATAAATCATTGTTACATGAAACTGGTGTATTCCAAGCTTTACTTCCATTGATTAAAAATCATACACGTTACATCCATCATCTTAGATTTCAAATAAATGCACTACAAATCATTCAATCGTTATTCATCATTAAACCAAATAACATTGAATTGTTTAATGAACAAGGTTATCTTTTAGATTTAATTCATTCAATTGCTCAAGAAGCAGAATTTATCATTGCTCATCCAAAGGTTGATGACCAAAAATCAGATCTTACAGTTGAAAATTCATGTTACTACACAAAAAAATCTGCTTTTGCCACATCAACTGTATCAACTTCACCTTCATTAGAGGAACAACAAAAGAAAAAGAAATCATTATCACATAGCAGCAGTAGCAGTAGTATAACAAGTAATAGTAGCAGCAGCAGTAAAAATAAAGAACAATCATCAGATAAAGAATCAATTCAACCAATGGATACAACTACAACTACCACCAGTACAACTGAGTATAAATTTGATGAATCAATTTTATCAGATGATTTCTATTTGAAAATATTATATCATAAATCAACATTGTTAATTGGATTAATGAATTGTTTAATTCCAATTGCTGGATCAAATGGATTACCAAGAGCAGTTTTAAATCAAATTGTTGATAGTGAAATTCACAAGGTATTAAAATCAATATTAGAGAACTATCAATTGTTTCAACCAACTGTCATTTCAAATTGTATCATTATTCCAACAGATTTAATTCAAAATGAACCAACTTGCTTTACAACTATTAACGAAAGTGGTTTGGTAGAAGTTATTTTTGAATATATCAACTCCAAAGAATTTTCACCAGAAATATTGTTTACAATTTCCGAAGCACTCAATGCATTTAGTTTGAATTCAACATTCAAAGCAAAATTGATTGCAAGTGATACCATTAAAAAGTTTGTAAAATGTATTGTTAATCCAAAGAATATCAATACTTTAAACATGCGTACGCTCAATACAATTGCAAGTGGATTGGATGAATTAATTAGACATCAACCAGAATTGAAAACATCAACTATCAAGGAGATTGTTGGACTACTTGATGATGTATTGGCATTGGCAGCAACTGCTTCAACAACTTTACCACAACCAACAGTGTTACCAATTACACCAGCAAATTTGGCAATCATTGAAAAATCTGTTCACAACCAGTTGTTCTTTTTGGCAAATAAATTTATTACTCTATTCTTTTCAAATGGTGAACATGATAAGATTTTCATTCAAGAGGGTGGCTTGGAAAAATTGTTGGAAATTTATACCTCTCATCAATTTGTTTCCAAAGATTTAATGATATTTAAATCACTTTCCATTGATAATACACCAGTGGTACTTCGTTCAATTATCAAAATATTGGATATTCATTTCACTACATTGGATGCACTTTGTGATTGGAGAAAAACTAGAATTTGTAGAGATTGGGTTCCTGAAGAAATCCAATATCGTGTTGACATCCAACAAACCATTGAAGTTATTAAATCATTGATTTTGATTTTAACTTCATTGGTTAAAGAAAATCCACCAGATATTTCATTACCAGTTTTGGAAGAATGGTCAAAAGATAATGGTATCTCTGTCTTCACTTCATTATGTTCACTTCAAAAATCATTGTATTGGGAATTTTCTTGTTTGGATAATTCAGTATTCAGTTTAAATAATCCAATTAATAAACCAATCGAATCACCTTCAACCACTAGTAAACATCACCATCACCATCACCATCATGGTTCTGGTAGTTTTGGTAGTCATGGTCATCATAGCGCATCTTCACCAACAACTACAACTACAACCACAGCCATTACCACATCAACAAATGATCATAGTGGAAGTAATAATAATGGTTTAGCATCATTTATAAATGCACCATTGGCTGGATATTTGGAAGAATTGTCAAGATACTTTTTAGAAACACTTAATCCACAAAACAAAAGAGATGCAGTAAACTATGAAAACAAAACTGAATCAATCATTAAAAATATATCAAAAAGTCTTGTTGAATGGATTCAATGGAAACCTGAAGAATCTGATCCATCAAAAGGTCAATATTATCCATACATTACCAAAGTAATTTCAAACACAACAACATTGTTATTCCCACAATTGGTAAATGGTTTATATGAAGCTGGTTATTATGATACATTGTTTCAAATTATGTCTGATTTAACTGATCGTTATATTGAATGTTTAAATAGTAGTGGTGGCATAGCATCAACAAATACAATTGAAGCTTTACTTTATTCACAACCATTGGTTCAATGTGGTTCAATGTTACGTCAATCAATTGTACAATTAGCATCCATTAAAGCAATTCCACAATTACCTTCCGTCAAATTGGTTTCAGAAAAGATAATTCCATATCTTGTTTCAAATTTACAAAAGTTTTGGAATCATCCACAATTGTCAGATTTACCAATTGCCAAGCACTTATTGGATTCAATTTACGATATATTCCTCAAATATGATGGAATTGCAGGTCCAGAACAACACCGTGATATTAAAAGACCATCTATTCCAGGATTTCAATCACCAAGAATTCCAACTGCATTCACTCCAAATGAAAATTCAATAAACACATTGGGTGATATGGGTTTCATAAGAGAGCACATTGAAAAAGCAATGCAATCGCTTCAATCAAACAACGTTGATAATTTAACAGATTGGATGTTAAGTCATCCATATGAACCAGTTGACGACGAAAAACTCGAAAAAGAACGTTTGGAAAAAGAACGTGTCGAAAAAGAACGTGTTGAAAAGGAAAAACAAGAAAAAGAACGTTTAGAAAAGGAAAAACAAAAGTCATTGGAATCATTGTTAACTGCAATTCGTCCAACATTGTTTGATAATGCACTTTCCATATTGTTAAATAAACGTGGTCATTCATCTGGTGAATTGGAATCCATTTTCAAATTGATTCATTTGGTTTCAAAAGATACAAAGATCAGTGAAAATAAAGAATTGATAGCAAATCGTCTTATCAAGGAGGTTAAAGATCATTTATTGGTAGAGAATATTGGTTACTTTTCATTGAAAACCAAGAGTTTATTCTTTATCATTCAAAAGTTGAACGAATCACCAGAATTGAATGGATTATTCATTGAAAAAGGTTTATTATCAATGGTAGTTTCAGTTTTATCAAATTTGTTAAAAGATCATTTAATTAAAAATGATGATCAAATTCAAATTAGTTTGGTTTCATTAAATAGCAATACAACAACAACAACTACCACCACCACTACAACCACCTCAGCAGCTGGTTTATCACCACCACCATTAACAATTGATTCAATTTTAATTTATTTAAATGGATTATTATCAATTTCATTTGATCTCTCAAAAAGATCATTGGTTAAACCAACTTCGGCATTTGATTTTGAATTGGAAGATAAAAAACTGAAAGAACAAGAAGAATTGGAACAAAGTTCATCTCCACCATCATTGGATACAACATTGATTGATATTTGTTTATCATTGTTGAAACCAACATCTTCAATTATCGATGTATCATTATTAAAGTTAATAGTTGAACAAACAAAGAATTGGAGAATCGCAAATTACTTTATGAAATCTCAAGGTATGCAATTGTTACTATCAAAACATTGTAAAGCTTCTAACTCAAAAGAATGTGTTTCATTGATTTCAACCATTTTCAAACAATTATTGGAAGATAATAAAACAATTTACAATTTAATTCAATCAAATATCAAACATGCAATTACAAACAAAGGTGTTACAAAAATTGGTATTCCAACAAAAACATTACTGTCATCATTGTCAAAAGATGTTGCTCGTAATTCAACAATGTTCCTTAGAGCTTGTTCTGAAATTTGTCGTATTCATACAAGTGCAAATTCAGTTTATCTCTCTGCAACTGCAAATGAAATCATTGAAAAGAATAATGCTGCTTGTAATAACTCTAAAGATTTTCCACATTTTGAACAAGTTGCTCATATTTTAATTAAATCATTATTAAAAGAAGAAATGTTACCACCACCACCAACTAGTAGTTCAACTGGTGAAAAATCAACCACTCCAAAGAAATTACAATCTTCATCTTCTTTAAAAAATGTTTCACTCACTTCACCACCACCAACAACAACAACATCAACAACAACACCTTCTACTACATCATCACCAACCATGGTTGAAGAAAAATCTATTGTTATTTTTGCAAAATCAAATATATTGAAATTATTGGAAGAATTGTTAATTCAATATCCATTAATTGCAAATACAATTTTAAATTATCCAAATGAAGATCTTGTTCAGTATGTCTTTGATCAATTTTTACCAATGGCCGAATCAAAATCATCTCATGCCGCTAGTGGTGAAACAAATTTAGCTCATCATAATGCATCCAGATTTTTAATTGGAATTTGTTCAACAGAAGTTGGTCGTCAACGTGTTTTCACTGCAATTTCTGAGCAATTGAAATCATCTATTGCTGAATATTCTTCTTTGGGTGTTACAAGTAAAAAGATTCCATACAATAGAATTGTATCAATTTGTAATTTGGTATCATTGATATTGAATTTCCCATCACATTCATTATCATCGGAATTCAATCAATTAATGGTTAATCATGATATGATCAATATTTTACTTCAAGTATTAAACATTGTTGATATGGGTAGTTCACGTGCTTCTCAAATGGTTAATTCATTGCTTTCATCCATTGGTCATCTTACAAAGTACTCCTCATTAACTAAACCAACAGCTGAAGATGATGCATTGAAACCAAATATCTATAATCTTCCATATGCTGCATACGATGGTTTCTTTAGAGCAACTAGAGATCTTCAATCAAATACTGCATTCAATGGTGGTCTTAATAGTACTTATGATATTATGGATGAAAATGGTATGTTGGCACCACATCAAAGTGTATTCCGTTATGATTCAAACAATGAAGATGACGATGATGATGACGACGATGAAGATGATGATGATGAAGAAGAAGAAGATGAAGATGATGATGAAATCATTATTGAACAAGTTACAGGTAACGAGGATGATGATGAAGAAGTATCAGAAGATGAAGAAATGGTAGAACAAGGTATGGAAGATGTAATGATGGAAATGGCTGATGATAACAATGGTCAAGATGGTGATGATTCATCTGATGAAGATGATGACGAACAAGATCAAGAGCAACAAAACGAACAAGATCAAAGTGATAGTGATAGTGATAGTTCATCATCAAGTTCATCATCTGTTGCTGAGGATCAAGATCTTGACGATGACCAATTTATTCCACAACCAGGTAATCATCATAATTTCCAAAATATGCTTCAAAGTTATCATCAAATGGAGCCAAGATTACATCAACATATTATGGAACAAGAACAACATCACCATTTGGCAAATGGTCAACCACGTCGTTTCATGTTGCCACATGGAATTCCTCAAAATGAAGCTCATCTTAGAAATTGGATTGGTGAAAATGTTGAAAACGTTGAAAGAAATCTTTCAAACATTCTTATGGCACTTGGCGGAGGTGGTCAAGGTGATCATCATCTTCAAGAATTACTTAGAGGTGATCCAGCTCAATTGAACAGAAATCTCGAAAGATTTGAAAATATGATTATGAATTTTGATCTTCGTTCAAACTCTCGTTTAAGAATGGGTCGTGATGGTAATTTGTATCCATTGGATTTCAATAGATTAAAGAGTGATACCGATGAATCAATTGCATACGCTCAAGCATTTGAATTGATACTCATTAAAATCTTATCTAAAATCACCAAAGAAGAAGATGCAATTCAAAAACAAAAAGAGAAATTGGAAAAAGAAAGATTAAAAGAAATTCAAAAATCATTACAAGAAGAAAAAGACAAATTAATGAAAGAGGCTGAAGCTTTAGTTAGTTCAACAACAACAACAACAACTGATCAATCTCCAAGTACAACAACTACTGCTGATGCTACAACTTCAACAACTACTCCAACAACTAATACTGAAGTAAATGAGAGTGAACCAATTGTTGAACAAACAGATCGTTTAATTCCAAGTCCAACTCCATTACAAGATTCAGAAATTACAGAATCAAGTCCTGTTGAAACAACTGAAGCAGCTACTACCACATCAACTACTACTGTTGAGCCAACTACAACCACTGCTGCTATTGTTGAACAAATATCAGATAATTTACCAACTGATACAGTTATAAGCGAACAACCAACTGAATCAACATCTACTGAACCATCAACTACAACAACAACTACAGTTAATTCAGAACAATCTTCATCATCAAATCCAACAACTTCATCAACCACCACCACTACCACAACTCCAGTACCACCATCAAATCAACCAATTAATGTTGATTTAGGAATTGATCCAACATTTTTAGCAGCATTACCAGCAGAATTGAGAGCAGAAGTATTATCAACCCAATTTTCATCGATTAACCAAGCAAATACAGGTGCAGGACCAATTGCAATTAATCCAGAATTTTTAAGTGCATTACCATTGGAAATTCAAAATGAAGTATTGGAACAACAAAGAGTAATTTCAGAGCGTCGTGCAGCTGCAGCTGCTAGAAATGCTGCATCTTCATCATCTGCATCAACTTCAACACCATTAAGAACTGTAAATAACAACAACAATAATAATCTCAATGATGATTTAGTTCAAGATATGGATAATGCATCTTTCCTTGCAACATTACCACCAGATCTTCGTGAAGAAGTTTTAATGAGTCAACCAGAAGCATTCCTTGCAACATTACCACCAGAATTACATGCAGAAGCAATTAGATTACGTGAATCACATCCAACTAGATTTGAATTTAGATCCAATCTTCAAGATCATCATGGACTTCCACATCATGCAAATAGAATCCCATCACCACGTAGAATATTGAAAGAAGTTGCAAAACCAAAGAAAATCAACCAAGATGGTAGCCTTGTTAAAAAAGAAAATTTACTTGCATTGATTAAAATATTGTATTTTGATCAATCTATAAACAGACAACAATTAAATTCAATTCTCGTTCAAATTTGTACATTTGCTGATAACAGAAATGAATTACTTTGTTATATACTTCAAATTCTCACTAGTTACCAAACTATTGATCAACAATTACAACAAAAACAAACAAGAAGAAAGGATGCTGAATCTGAAAAATTCTCACCAATTCTCGATCCATGTCATCCATTGATGAAATATAAATCATTTAGATCGTTTGAAGTTACAAATCATCCACCATTACTCGTTGTTAAACGTTTACTTGATGTTCTCCACAGTTTAACATATGGTAATTTATTGACAATTAATTGGATGTTAGAACCACAACCAATCACTCCGATCGTTCAAACTTCATTACATGGTAAAGAAAAAGATGATGGTCCAATCACTCCACAATTGACCATTCCACTTTGGAAACTTTGTGGTGCATTGAAAGACAAACAAATATTTTCAAAATCATCTCATCTTGAAAAGTTGATTTCAATTTTACTCCTCATAGTTAGTGAAAATAGTATTAGCGCTGCCACTTCAATTATAACAGGTAATGAAGGTACCACCAGTGCAAATGCAAAACCACCAAAGATTCCAATTGCACCACAAGAACATGTTGAATCACTTGTAAATGCAATGTTGAGTGGTAATCAATTACGTGTTTGTAATTTATTGGTTACATTGGCTCAAAGTGGTGAAGAAAATAAACAAATCATATTGGATCAATTAAATTCAAATACAAAACGTTTAACCAAAGAGGTAATTGGTAATTTGGAAAATTTAAAGAAATTGTTTGCAGCAAAATCCGATGTATCACCACAACATTATCTTCCAACTTCAACTAAAGAAAATAATTTCCTTAGAATTCTTCAAACAATTCAATTAATTTGTAATCCAAAGAAAACTGAAAGCAGTACACCTGCTGTTGTACCACCAGTTGTTGCATCACCTTCAGTCGTTAATACAACCCCAGCAACAACAACAACAGTACCACCAGTTGAATCAACCTCTTCTACTACATCATCATCATCATCATCAACTACAACAACAACCACTACTACAACAACAACAACCACAACAACAGATTCTTCAATACCAACAATTACAACTACAAATACATCAAAGAAATCAAATGAACCAACTACAATAACATTGGGTGAATACTTTTCAAATAATCATGAATTGGATCAACTTTGGAATTCAATTAAATCATTCCTTTCAATATTTAGTTCAATTGATGATACAACAAAATCAACTGATGAATCCAATACCAAAGAACAACAAACATCAATTAAATTAAAATTAACCAGTAAAAAGAAATCTCCAGGTTCAATGCCAATCAATTCATTGCTTTTACCATTGGTTGAAATATTTTTCCTTGTAAATTCACCAACCACAGAAATGTTATCATCGACTAATGTACCATCATCACCAAGTTTAGCTGGATTGAAATTATCATCATCAACCATTGGTAATTTATCTGCAAGTATGAGTAATGGTAATTTATCTGCGATTGCATCTGGATCAACTCCACCGCCTATAATGGATTATAATACCAGTAGATTCTTTGAATTTGTTGAACAAAACAAAAACCTAGTAAATGATTTAATAAGACAAGATGGATCATTACTTTCTGAATCATTGGCAGTATTGATTAAGTTACCAAGATTCTTGGATTTCGATAACAAGAGAACCTACTTTAGAAACTATTTCCAAACTAAAAAAGAAAGAACCAGTACAATTCGTCTCAAAGTACGTAGAAATCACATTTTCGAAGATTCATACAATCAACTTAGAATGCGTCCAGCTGATGAATTGAAAGGTAAGTTGAATATTCAATTTTCAGGTGAAGAAGGTTTGGATGCTGGTGGTTTACTTCGTGAATGGTATTTGGTGTTATCAAGAGAAATGTTTAATCCTGGTTATGCACTCTTTAAAACATCTGCATCTGATAATGTTACTTTCCAACCAAATCCAGAATCTTACATTAATCCTGATCATTTATCATACTTTAAATTCATTGGTAGAATCATCGGTAAAGCATTATACGATGGTTTAATGTTGGACGCTTTCTTTACAAGAAGTTTCTATAAACACATGCTTGGTATGACAATTAACGTTAGTGATATGGAAGCAATTGATCCAACCTATCACAAGAATTTACTTTGGATTTTGGATAATGATATCACAAATGTAATGGAATTAACATTCTCCACTGAAATTGACATTTTCGATTCAATGAAAGTAATTGAATTGAAACCAAATGGTGCAAACATTCCAGTTACAGAAGATAATAAATTAGAGTACGTTCGTTTAGTTGCATCTGTTAGAATGACCAATTCCATTAAAGATCAAATCAACAGTTTCCTTGAAGGTTTCCATGAATTGATTCCAAAATCATTGATTGGAATTTTCAATGAAATGGAATTGGAATTGTTAATTAGTGGTCTTCCAGAAATTGATATCGATGATCTTAGAGCAAACACTGAATACTCTGGTTACTCTTCAGATTCTCAACAAATTATTTGGTTCTGGAATGCTGTTTCTGGTTTCTCAAATGAAGAAAAAGCATCACTCTTACAATTTGTTACTGGTACCTCTAAAGTTCCACTTGAAGGTTTCAAAGCTTTAGGTGGTATGGGTGGTCTTCAAAAATTCCAAATTCATAGAATAAGAGGAAATGCTCATCGTTTACCAACTGCTCATACTTGTTTCAATCAATTGGATATTCCCGAATATGAATCTGCTGATCAATTGAAAAAATTATTAAAATTATCAATTAGTGAAAATTCTGAAGGTTTTGGTTTCCATTAAATAAATATATTTAAAAAAAGTAAATAAATAACAATAACAATAAATAAATAATATAAACAAAACAATATATATACACTCATATAAACAAAGATAAAATAAATCATATACAAACAATATTTTATATTTTTGAATGTTCCACAATAAAAATTTAAAAAAAAATCAAAAAAAAATGAAATTTCTAAAATGTCATCATCGATAGATATAAAATGTAAATATTGAATATTATTTATATCACCATTTTATAATGAATAGAATGATTTTTTTTTTTTTTCATCAAATGAAAATTCAACAACACATTGACAAACTCCCATAAATATATGGATTTTTTTTAATTAATAAAAGGTCAGCTCAACAATGTATTTTCGAAAACGGTTTGGGACCAGAGCGTTCAGGGTTCTTAGGGCTGTGGGTTTGTGCTTAGTTTTCAACCCACGACCTTCCCCTCCTCGCGAGCTGTACAAATCGCCTCTTTTTTTAAATTTGAAAAGATTTTTTTTTTTTTTTTTTTTTTTTTTTTTAATTTTTTTTTTTTTTTATTGTTTTTTTTTTAATAACCATTTTTTAAAAAAATTTTTAAAAATAAAAATTTTAAAAAATTTTTTTAAATATTAAAATGTTATATTATCAAGTTTAAATATTGTAATAATAAATAAAAATGTTATTATTGCTATTCACTAACCCCAAAACAGTATAAACTTTTTTTAAGAAGTCTTTTTTTTTTGTGTATTTTTATGATTTTAAATTTATATGAGATGTTATTTTTTTTTATGCTTTGCAAAATGACATATTCAAAAAATTCAATACAAATTAACATCACAAACATTTAAAAATTGATTATGAGATTCGGGTTTTTATAATTTTAATTGTGGCCTGGTTTCATCAATTTTTTTTCTTTTTTTTTTTTCCAAACCACTTTTGGTCAACTTTTTTTTTTAAATTGATTTTAATTATAATTTTACTTTATTTAAATAATAATATTATAATATTATTCATTAAACCATTTTTTAATTAATTATGAAATCCAAATAGGGACCATTTTGGAGAAAGTATCAATTTGATCACTTGGTCAAATTCAATGTTGAAGAAGCTGTGCCAAAATTAAACTTTCTGGAAAAGAATTTCGTGGTTCACTGGTTTATATGGAAGCATTCACAATTAATCATTATGTTGGTAATGTATCAATAATTTTTATTTACACCCTTTATTTGTTCGTGTGCGTTTTATTAATATGTTTATTTCAAATTTATGAAACAGATTCATTCATATCATACAAACAATAAATAGTTTATGACAACATCAAATTCATAATTTATAAAAATACTTTTACATGGTGATAGATTCGGTTTTAATAGTACAAATACTATAGATAAATTATAACCAAAATTTAAATGGAATAATAGTGATAATTGAAATTTCGACAACAAATGCAATCAACAATAGTAGTAATGGCAGTGGAAGAACAAAAGGATGAAAAAAAAAATTAAGATACCGATCAACAGATGCAGTAGATTAGAGAATCGAATGTGATACAGAAAATGAGAATTCACTCAATATGGTATCGGTTATTTTAGTAGTAATTCACTCAATTTCTTAGCAAGTTTAGCAATTGGTAGTGATATTGTTGTTGGTATAAATACATATTCACCAGCATCATATGCTTCAACAACTACTGGTAATTCTATATTAGCTCATACCTCTGCTGATTCAACTCCATTACGTTGGAATACTGGCTCATTTAAAATAATTGTTATTTTAACAAATTCTGATCATTCATCAACATCAAATTCACAAATTTATTGGTTAGTATTTCAGTTGTACCTGTTATAATTGGATTAAATTTTATTTCAATTCCAAATTTGGTAACAACAATATGGTAATTCAAGATGTAGTAATGAATACTTTGATGATATGGTTGCAAGAATAGATTTTGGTGTGAATTAAATGATTTCATTAAATCAAAGAAAAGTGAAAACATTCACATAGTAGTAAAAATAATAATAATAATAATAATAATAAAATAATAATAATAATTTATTAATTTAAATAACAACAATTTAATTGGTGAACAAGGAACATTAGAAGAATTAAACTTTTTCCATAAAGTTAGAACTGGTGTACCAAATAACAAATTGTATAATGAATTTTTAAAATGTTTAAATTTAGTCAAGAAATTATCAGTCATACAGAGTTGGTATTGTTAGTTAAAGATATATTGTTTCCACATTTATTTGAATGGTTCAAGAGTTTTATTGGTGTTGATGATTAATCCATAGAAATGTTGGAAAATAAATTTTAAATTTAATTTAATCTTTTTTAAATTTTAAATTTAATTTAATCTTTTTTAAATTTTATTTTTAAGAATATACAAAAAAAAAGTAATATAATTTTAATAATTGTTATTATTTTTACAAAGAACAATATAGTACTGGATACATAGTAATTGATGAATGTTTTATTCACCACCACAACGTTTAATGATTGCTATACTGACAAAGAGGAAGACAAACATTGAAATGATACCACCAATACCAACAGCCATATAAACAAAAGCCCATTTTACTTTTTGATTTGATTCATATTGATCACAATCGATACCATAACTTTTAGCACCTTCATTAGTTAAAATGGTTGATTGTGAAGAAGATGAACAGTGAACAGCTGGATAATATGTTGTGTAATAATTATAATTTGAATTAAAGTAACTACTATATTGATTGTAAAACATTGATAAATCTACACCATCCATTTCAATAGCAGTTGTAAATGTTGATATGAGTATACTTGTTCTAATTGATAATTGTGAACTTGATGCTGAGATGATTTCACTTGACGATGCTTCACTGTAAAAATAAGAATTGTAAAATGAAGCAGCACCATTTGAAAATACAAATGTAGCAGAATTTGATGCTAAAGCAGTTACATTTACATTGTAAGCGGTATAAAAACAACCATTACATGTTAAATATTGACCATATCCACCATTTGCAATTGAAATATTTGTATTTTTATTGTTGAATTGTACATTTTGAACATTGAATACATAGGTACCAACTGAAATATCTGATGTGGTAACATTGAAAACACTTGATTCAACTGTTACAAAACCACGACCAACTAAAAATACTGATGAATCATAGGAAATAGCAGATTGATTTGAATTACCAAATTGTGAGTTTTTAATGATAATTGTAGTTGGTGTTATTGTTGAATTGATTAATTCAACTGAAAAGTGTGTTGATGGAACTATGAAACCATTTAAATTTATAATTACACCTGGATATGATGAGCTTGATGGAACTTGATATTGATTAACATTCCAATCATATGATGGATCATCATTGTAGGTATAATAACCGCCATTTGTAACTTGAATTAAATTGGCATAACTTACTCCACAATTGTATGTGAAATTATTGAAAGCTACTGAAATTGAATTTAAACTATATTGTGGTATAATTGTGAATAACGATGCTGGTGGATTACCTCCATAATATGATTTTGGTGGTGAACAATAACCATATGGTGAACCATATGTAATATTTACAAATGAAATTGTTACAGAATTTTGATAGCTTGAATATGTTGTATTAAATAATGATGTGTATCCATTATTAAACATATATGTACTACCATCTGGTGAACCAACAATAGTTACATTAAATCCATTCAATGTAAATGGTTGTTGACCATATGTTGATGTAATTGTTGTTGATGGTCCCATACTAATTGTCAATGGATCCAAAACATAATAACCACTTCCTGATGCTCTATAATATGATGATAATGCTCCAAAAACTGTTTGACATGGATTATTTGTATAACCACATCCAAATGCATCACTACCATTATTTTGAACATAATATGTTGTTTGATATTGTTGTGATTCAACAAATTTAAAATTAATTAAAATTGTTGAAATTATAAATAATATTGATAAAATTTGAAATTTCATTTTTTAATTTAAATAATTATTTATATATAAATATAAATTATTTATATTATTTATTTATTTATATATTTATATAT
>JACAFY010017147.1:0-14601 GCA_015252635.1 Dictyostelium capitatum | reverse complement strand
ACATTTAATTTCATTGTTAATATTATTATCACTATCCATTATCATTATTATTATTTCTGTGTATTTGTGAGATTACTATTAATAATAAAAGAAAAAAAAAAAATTTTAACCACTTAAAATTTTGAGTTAAAAAATGTTTTGTGTTGTTTGTTTATTTCTAGACCCACTCATTGAAAAAAATTAAGTGGGTTTTTGATGTTGTGTTAATTTGTATGATTGTGTGTTATAACAGATTTTCAATAATGTGTGGGTGGGTGGTTAATTTTTTATTTGTATGACAGTGTGGACTGTTAAAAATTTATTTATTAATTTGTTATTGAACGGTTTGTGTGTATTGTTAATACATAGGTTACCACCGCAATCTTTTGCATAATAATCACATATGTTTAAGTTAAATCACAAGTAAAAATTTCACATGAATTATTTCTATTACAATCACTATTAATATTACATGGTACCATTAATTGAACATTCAATTGGTTCATGGTAACAACCATACACTCTATGACAGAAATCTACTGTACATGGATCTGTGAGTTTTAAATTTTTAAATTAATTACATGTAAAATAATAATTATAAACTAATATAAAAATACTACACAAATACAACTACTTACTATACTTACAATTAAATCAAATTGACATCCATAATAATTATGACACCAATCATTGGTATTTGGATTATTATCATTACATGTTATTTAAGTTGATATATATTGACCATTACTTTCTTCACAACTATTTACATGACAAGAGTCTACATTTTGTTGTGGACATTTTCTTGTTTATAACCAAATATTTTACAAGGGTCTAGTAGTTGTATCAGTTGTAGGTGCATCCACTTTGGTAATATTAGGTTTCATAATATAAAAAGAATAATGTATCAACTAAAGTTGGTGTTGCAAAATTAAGAAGGTTTAATTAAATATTAATTCATTATAATTTAAACACAACAAATTATATATAATAAAATGTATAATACCCAAATAATAATGTATTATCACATTATTAATTCATTAACAATTTGATTATGATGATTCTATACCATTAAAAAATTAATAATAAATAAAATGAAAATATTATGTTCATTATTTTAAAATAAATTTGATTTTTTAAGTTTATTAGGTGGTATATATTCAAGTGAATGTTTATACGAAAAATTTTGTATTCCAACATATTCTACACTATCTGGTATTGAATCAACTTCTAATGGGAGAATAATATTTCCTAATGTTACCTCTTTTACACTACTTGGTATTATTCCTTTGGTAATTTTATGTTGGTACCCATCATTAAATTTCAAAGTTTTTACAGAGTTTGGTATTGTATTTTCACCTAAAGGTTGATCAATATCCCCTATACGTAAATCTTCTATAGTATCTGGTATCATTTCTTTGATTATTTTATGACTGAATCCTTTTTTTAATTCTAAACTAATAACTAATTTTGGAATTGAATATTGATTTAATGGGTGAATAATATTACCTATTAAATAAATTCTACATTTTGATATTAAATTACTGGTTATTGGATGATTAAATCCATAATTAAATTCTAATGATAATACAGAATCTGGTAATGAATCATTATCAATCATATGAGTGATTTTACCCAATTTTAAAATCTTAACGCCATTTGGTATTATTCCTTTGATTATTTTATATTTGTATCCATCTTTAATGCATAAGGAATAGATATAGGGTGGTATTGCATTATCATCTAATGGTTCATCAATATCACCAATTTTTAAATGAAAAACATTATCAGGTATCATTTCTTTGACAATTTTATGATTGAATCCATTTCTAAATCTTATATAAGAAACTGAACTTGGAATTGAATATTGATTTAATGGATGAATAATATTACCTATTAAATAAATTCTACATTTTGATATTAAATTTCTGGTTATCGGATGATTAAATCCATAATTAAATTCTAACCTTTCTACAGAATCTGGTATTGAATCATTATCAATCATATGAGTGATTTTACCCAATTTTAAAATCTTAACGCCATTTGGTATTATTCCTTTGATTATTTTATGTTTGAATCCATCTTTAATGCATAAGGAATAGATAGAAGGTGGTATTGAATTAACATCTAATGGTTCAGCAATATCACCAATTTTTAAACGATAAACATTATCAGGTAACATTTCTTTGACAATTTTATGATTGAATCCATTTCTAAATCTTATATAAGTAACTGAACTTGGAATTGAAAAATGATTCAATGGATGAATAATATTACCTATTAAATAATTTCTACATTTTGATATTAAATTTCTGGTTATTGGATGATTAAATCCATAATTAAATTCTAATGATAATACAGAATCTGGTATTGAATCATTATCAATCATATGAGCGATTTTACCCAATTTTAAAATCTTAACGCCATTTGGTATTATTCCTTTGATTATTTTATGTTTGAATCCATCTTTAATTTCTAATGTTTTAATAGTGGATGGTAAAGAATTAACAGCTAATGGTTCATCAATATCTCCAACTGTTAACTGAGTGAAAATTTCTGGTATCATTTCTTTAATTATTTTATATTTGAATCCAGAATTAAATTCCAATTTTGATACAGATGGTGAACATAGACTCTCTTGAATTAATTTTTCCAAATGACTAATTTCAATTAACAATTTCATTTTATCTTTAAAATCATCAATAACATCCAAGTTTTTAATTACTTGAACATTTTTATAATTTGGTTGCTCTCTTAACTGTACAAGTGGCATCATATGATTATTATTATTATTATTATTATTATTAAAATGACATGATAGTTTAATAATTTGATTATTTAATTGAATAAATTGATCTAATTCTGAAGATGTTACATTTTTTAAAATTTTATTTTCTTTTTTTATAGTTTTTAATTGTTTTAAATAATCATTTTCAATAAATGATAATCTTGAATGTAACTTTTTAAATTCTTCTTTGATTGTATCAGTGTTTATTTTATATTGGTTTTTAATTTCACTGAAATTTTCATTTGATTTATTTTTTGTTAAAATATTATTTTCTAGTTGTTTTTTATTGTGCGATAATATATCTGATTTTAATTGATTATTTATATTATCAAATCCTTTTAAATTATGACTGTTATGGTTATTAGATACACATTCAAAACATGCTGGTTCAAAACATGTTATGCATATTAATGAAATATTATTGTTTGTATGATGTATACATTTAATTTCATTGTTAATATTATTATCACTATCCATTATCATTATTATTATTTCTGTGTATTTGTGAGATTACTATTAATAATAAAAGAAAAAAAATAATTTTTAACCACTTAAAATTTGAGTGTATTGTTAGTTTATTTTTAGACCCACTCTTTGAAAAAATTAAGTGGGTTTTTGATGTTGTGTTTATTTGTAAGATTGTGTGTTATTACAGGTTTCCAATAATGTGTGGGTGGGTGGGTGGTTAATTTTTTATTTGTATGACAGTGTGAACTGTTAAAAATTTATTATTTATTAATTTGTTATTGAACCGTTTGTGCATTTATTGTTAATACATGGGTTACCACCGCAATCTTTTGCTTTATAATCACATGTGTTTAAAGTTAAATCACAAGTAAAAATTTCACATGAATTATTTCTATTACAATCACTATTAACATTACATGGTACTTTAATTGAACATTCAATTGGTTCATGGTAACAACCATACACTCTATGACAGAAATCTGCAGTACATGGATCTGATAATTTAAAACATTTTAGTTAATAAATCAAATTTTAGAGTTATTTATTTATTTTTTACATACTATTATCATCGCAAATGACTGGAGGATTTTGACAACCAGATGTGATTTCGCATAAATCATTTGTACATGCATCAAAATCAGTACATGTATTATTAGAATGGTAACAATCATTTCTAAAATCACAAAAATCGACTGTACATGGATCTGTGAGTTTTAAATTTTTAAACAATTAATAATAATAAATTATTAATTTACTACACTAATACAACTACTTACTGTTATCATTACAAGTTAATTCACATGGTGGTGGTGTAACAATTAAATCAAATTGACATCCATAATAATTATGACACCAATCATTGGTATTTGGATTATTATCATTACATGTTATTGAAGTTGATATACATTGACCAGTACTTTCTTCACAACTATTTACATGACAAGCATCTACATTTTGTTGTGGACATTTACTTGTTTCAAAACAACCAAACATTGGACTACAACCAAATATTTTACATTTTGTATTATATTTTGAACAATTTAATTTATTACAATTGTAAGTTTGACAATTTATCATTACAATAAATAATGAAAACATAGAAAGAATTAAATAAATTGAATTAAATTTTAACATTTTTAAATAAATAAATAAAAAAATAAATAAAAAATAAATAATAAATAAATAAATGATGATTTGGAAGAATAAATTTAATTTTTTTATACCATTTTTTTATTTTTGTTAGATTGGTTTATTTTAAAATACTTATACGCTTTTCAGCACATTTCTTTTAATTAGCCATCCTTTAGGTTCAAAGAGGAAACTATTTTCTAAATTAAAAAAAAAAAAACAAGAAAAAAAAACCACCCTATCTTAAATGTTGTAAATCACATTTTAGTGTTTTGATCAACTTTTTTTTTTAAAAATTAATGTGTTATGTGTGGTATTATATTTTATATTTTATTATTGTTATTATTGATTTTATATTTTTATTATTATTAAATTATTATTATTATTATTATTGATGTATATTATTATTATTTTTAAAGTAATGGAGGAGGTTCATCATTTTTACCTAAACTTGTAGAATTGAAAGATGTTGAAGTAAGTAAACCAACTGAAGCAGTAGTAGTTGAACCAGTTAATAGACCGGCAGTATTAGCAGCAGGACCAGTAATGAAAAGATCGTGACTTTGTGATGAATAAGATGCCCAAGTTTCAGATTTATCGAGAATACCAGTGATTGTAGCACCATGAATAATATCAGTTTCTAATTTCTTAAGATAATTTACAATTAACGCTTGAGAAGCTGGTGATACACCTTTACCTCTTTCCAAAAGTTTAATGGATTGATTTATAAATTCACCACGTGCAGCTTGTTCAGATAGACATGTTTTTTCGCAACGATTCAAGTTTAATATTTTACCAATACATTCAGCAGTCAAAGCGAGATTGTCATTTGGTAATGCAATAGCTCTTGATAAATGAGTCCAAAGTGAACCAATTTTTGCCAAATGATCAACACAAACTTGACTTTCAGACATTGAATGAAGTATATTGATCATCAATGAACGAATTTGTAATACTGAATGGCCAAGTAATGGTAAAATCTTTTCAATGTAACCAGTTGATGGAAGTTGATCTGAAATTACATTATGATGTTGGAACAATGAAATGATTGCCAATGAAAGTGGTTGAATCTTTGGATCCAATGTTGAATTTACTTCTGATGCACTTGCTAATTTCAAGAGTAAATCAAATACTTCCAAAAGGAATTTTCTTGGATTTCTTAATGACCAACCTGGTTGTTTTAAAAATAGTGAAATGTAAACACCACCAATAATCAATTCATCTTCACCGCCATTAATAGAGTAGGAAACTTGATAGTCTTCAGATGGTAATTTCCAATGTACATTGTAAGTTCTTGATTGTACCAATAGATTTTGATATTCTTTTTCCATTTGAGTTAATGCTTCTTTCAATTGAGCACGTGTATTATTATTCCAAATTAATTCTGGATTTTCATGTTGAGCATCAAATACCATCACTGTTTGTTGTGGATCTTCACTCATTGTTGAATTGAATACTGGTGGAATGAATTTACCAATGAGCAATATAACACGTGGTCCATGAACTTTATCTATAATCATTCTACCAAGTACACCAACTGCTTTAATACGATTTTCCATTTGAATTTGATTATTTGAGAAAACATCCAACAAATATAATAAACCACAATGATTGATAGTATCGATTACATGTTGTGATAATGCAACTAATGAATGTGCAACTCTAAGTGATAATTCTAATGTTGCAACATTTGGTCTAGCTAATAATTGTAACAAGTATGGAAGTAAACTACCTTCTGGTTCAGATGCCAATTGTGAAATGTGATTAATACATTCCATATTTGATGTAACCAATAACAAAGATTCCAAAGTGAGACGTTGAATCTTTTGATTATCTTGATGAGTAAGGAAACTAAATAATAGACGCATACGATTTGATCCAGCAACATTATAAAGTACAGGTGAAACTTTACCAAATTGAACAACATTTCTCAATGATTCTAAAGCCATTGAAATTTTGTTAATGTAAATTTCCCATAGTTTTTTATCAGGATTTCTCATTGGTACTTCATTAGCAGTACGTTCTTTACCAAGGAATTCAACGAGATGAGCAAACAATTCATTGATTGGTGTAGTTGCATTTGTTGGAGCAGATGGATTAGCATTGTAAACACGAAGGTAATAACCACCAACTTTAAGTTCATTTGATAATGATTTATAACTGAATGTATCTGTAGTGTATGGATTGATTGTTGTTGGTGATCTGTATGCATCATCCAATCTTTTATTAAGGTATTCCATAAGATCTTCTCTTGTAGAATTATTCCAAATGAATGCTGCAGTTTCATGTTTGGTATTCATTTCTGTTAACAATTTATGATAATGACGACTTGGTACAGTACCAACTGGCATTTTCAATCTAAGTACAATATGTGGTGTTAAATAAACTGTTACCATATCTCTTACATTCTTATTAAATTCTGTTTCTGGTTTATCCATATATTCTTTAAGATCTTTTTCATATTTTTGTTGTGCCAATAAATCTTTTTTAGCTTGTGCAGATGATTGAGCATTGGTAGTATTTGATGGTTGTTGTTGTTGTTGAGTTGGTGTAGCAGATGGTGGTGATGAACCAATTGATGAAGTGTTAATTTTTTGTTGAGTTGAAAGTTGGTTACCAGTTGGTTGAGGTTGTGATAATGGTGATTGATTTGGTGTTGATGAAGTTGATGAACTACTACCACCACCTAATGGATCGATAACTGGTGATGGATTTGGTGTTGGTGGTAATGGATTGGTTTGTTGTTGTGATGATGATAATGGTGATGTTGAAGTTGGTGAACTACCTGTAATTTGTAATTGATTATTATCAATTATTGGAACAGCAATTGGACCAGTTGGAATTTGAACAGTTGGTGCAGGTTTTTTAACTGGTTCATTTGGTTTATCAGATGGTTCAACGTAACCATCAACATCTTCTTCAGATTTAATACCAGAGAAACGACGAATTGATTTTAATGACATTCTTGCATGAATATTTGCAATCATAATACGATTTGAATCTTGATTAACTTGAATACCACTATTGTAAAGAGTATGATCATAACCATAAAGTAATCTAAGTAAATGCCACATTACACCAGCATTAATGATTGATGCTGATAATTCATCATCTTGTCTTGCAAATTGATAAATTGCTTCCAATGCATAAGTTACAATGTGTGGATGACTATAGGAAAGGTATAAACATTTACAAATGTTTTCAGATATTTTCAATGGTAAATTATGTGCTTCCAATTGTTTACGTGAACCAGGGAATTTAGCCATTACTGCCATTGTTCTAAGAATTGAACCAATTACTTCACCTGGAATATCAGCTGCACCATCTTGATGATCATTGATATTGAATTTACTTGATCTAATTGTAATTAATGCATTACCTTGTGCTGCTGGTGATGGAGTTGTAGCAGTTGGTTTACTATTATTATTATTTGCACCAGTACTATTAAAATCTGGTGGTGTTTCTGGATTACTACTATTGGCACTACCATCTTTATTTGGTTCAGGTAAATCACCTTTATGTTGTTTACCAGCGAATGAAGGTGAAATTGGAGTTGTTTGAATGATTAATGTTGAAATATCAAGTGAAGCAAAAGTGAGTGAAACAGCTTTATCAAAACATTTTGCAATGATTGGTACACCATTGTTACGAGTGATTTCTTCGGAATTCAATGGAGAAGCTTCAACAGTTAAATAAAGTAATGCCATAGCAGGTGATATCAATGGAGTCTTGTTTGTATTATCAAATGCTTTTTCATTTGGAATCAATTCATTGATTAATTTCCAAAGTTGAGTATATGCTGGATATTTGAATGGTCTAAATTGTTCCATGAATCTAGTGTACAAGATAACTTGAGTTAACAAGAGTAATGAAATCTTTTTATCACTACCACGTTCATTATCAATATTGTTTACAGTTGATAATAATTCATAGGCTTCTTGAATCTTTTCAAACATTTCTCTGCCATCTGGGTTACGATCTGGATGGTATTTAACTGCCAATTTATAGTATGCTTTACGAATATCATCATCTTTGTAATTATGAGCTTTACCAGATGCACCTTTATTTGGTTTCAAATTCAATACTTCTAATGCATCATCAACAGACATTGTTTGTGGTACTTTAACTGCTTCTTCTGACCATACTTGTAAAACGCTTTTGAATAGTTCCAAAGGTTGTTTGATTGGCCAATTTGGGAATTTACGAGTGTTACAAAGACGTGATAAATAGAATGAATGACAAAATAATTCACCTTCCAATTCTTCAAATACAATTTTTGGAATTGGTACATATTCATAGATAGTGGTTGTATTTGAATGAAGACGTTGTGGAAGTGATGCCAAATGTAATTCAATCTTTTCTCTCATCACTTTTCTCATTGAACTGTTCCAAATGGTTTCTGGATCATCATTGTCTGAAAGGAATTTACTTGAAAAGTTTTCTGCAGTGTAATTCTCTAAATAACAAATCAATGCTTCTGGAAGTAATGGTAATAAAATTGAACGACGACCACTTGATGTTTCTTCAGCAGCAGATGTAATTAAATGTTGTTTGTTATGAATAATTTGTAATAAATTGACAATTGGAAGTACATTTGAATTTGGATAAAGCATCATGAAAAAGAATGCACCAGTTAAATAGAATTTACTTGTTACAATTGAATTATCAACGAGTAATGATGCCAATAATGTAGCAGTTTTTTCAACCAACATATCTTGGCCAGATAATAACATTTGAACGATTCTTGGTAAATTTAATGGTTCACAAATGATACGTTTAACTCTTGGAAGTGGACGAATTACAGCGTGCGTAACTGGATGTCTAGTTGGACGGAAACTACAAAGTGCATTCAATATATCCAAACAAACACTACCCAATTCTGCTTTTGGTAAAACACCACCAACATTACCATGAGTTGAACCAACCATGATGGTCCAACGTAATTCTGGAATTTGATAAAGTGGTTTCCATTTCTCTGTACCTTGTGCCCAACATTTAGTATTCTTGTTGATTTTCTTTGAAGTATTGTACAATTCAAACAAGTCAGTTCTTGATACTGGACCTGCTTTTTGTTGTTGAACAACTGATGATCCTTCAACTTGAACATCAACTGCATAATACCATTCTGGAAGGAATTTACCTTCTTCACCATAAGTGTAATGAGTGTGAATGAGAGTAATCAAATCCAATAATCTATAGATACCACGATTATCAATAAACAATTTAGCATTTGCTTTAACTTGTAATAAACTACGAATAAACAATAATAAACGATCACGTAATATAACATCCATTGTGTTCTCTAGCAATTCAATTAAATGTGATAAATTTGAAAATGGATGAGTCATTGATGGATGAGCATGATAATATGTGAATACCAATGTCATTGCACGAAGACACAATGCTTTTTGATCTGGTGATTCATTCAAGAGGAAATTTTGCCATAATTCATTAAAGAATAAACCTGGATTATTCAATTTAATTCCTTTACTAGTACCATCAACAAGTAATGATATGTAATAACCACCAACTGATATTTCTTTTTTTAATGATGGATATGGTACTTCAAAATCTTCATCATTCCATGCAATTGGATCTCTACCTGCAGCTTCAAGTTCTTGTTGGAATAAACGAATTTCATTGTCCATTGATTCTCTTAATTCTTCACGAGTTGTATGATTCCAAATTAAATTTGCATCACGATGATCTTGAGAAAATTGATAGAAAAACATTGCCCAATTCAATGGTTTCATTGGTTTAGTTTCTTTTCTAACACGACCAGTTACTTTTGCCATTAATTCACGAGTTTTCAATATCTTTTTCATTCTCCAATTTGCAAATACACCCAATTTGATTTGTTTACCACCAGTTGATTCATGTTTAACTTCAATTAAATTTTGTGCTGGTGCTTCTTCTGTGGAATCTAAAAATTGAACTAAACCTCTTGGGAATACTCTATCCAATAATTGACGACAAACTTTATTTTCAGCGGTCCACAATGAGATCAATTGTTTACTCATTTCACGACGTGATTGATTACGGATATTTGATGGATTATTTTGATTGGAATTGATTTTCAAAAACAATGAATCATGAAGATGACGAAGTAATGCTCCTTCAACAACTGATATAATTTGCATTTGTTTTGCCAATTCTTCTTCACCTTCATTAATTACAACACTCATTAACATACCTGCATTCTTTGAAATTGCTGGACATTGATGTGTAAACAATTTGAATAAATCTTTACCCAATTTACCAACTCTACTTAACATATCATTGAATATAGTTGAATCGGTTGTTTCACTATATGGTTCACATAATAATAATGTTAACAATTCAACTGATGATGATAATACTAATGATCCTGTACCTGCTGATGAATGTTTTTGAATAATCTGTAAAGGTAATCTAAATTATTAGTATAATGGTAGAAATGATTATACTTTATATATTACAAATTACTACTTACTTCAAATATTGTTTTATTTAAATCAATACTAAGGAATAATTCTCTTTTATTTGTTTGACATTGTGACAATTCGAAATCACCTTCAAATGCTGGTTGAATTAATGCAATTAATAAATCCAATGCATAATATGCAATTGTATCATCAATACATTGAATTGATTTCTTTAACAAGTTGATTAATGGTACTTTACATTGTGGGAAATGAGTAAACAATTCAAACCCAACTCTAGTTGCAACAACTCTTCTTAACATTTGTAATACAACTGATATTAATTCTAAATCTGGTTCTGAAGTTGGAGTTGATGAATTACCACTACCACCTGAACTTGATAAATTTGATGATGAACCTAAATTTGAAATCTTTAATCCACTTAAAATCTTTTGAATTGCATTTAATACAACTTTACCATTCTTTTCGGAAAATGAATTACTTAAACCTGAGTATGGAATATTTGAAATGAATCCATCTAAACTTAATGTAATTTGTGATACTGTTAAATTTTCAAAATCAAATGATTTATTTTCAAATAATTTAATATATGACTCTTGAACATCCTGTAGCACACAGATTAATTTATTAATAAATCGTTATATGTATAATGATATAATAATAGTAAATTAGTGTACTTACTTCATTTGGAATAACATGATGTGGTGTAATTTTCATACCTCTAACAATTTGTGAAGTGAATACAGTTGCATTTGTGTTACCAACAGATCTACAGAAATCTAATGCACTTGCAATCAATGCATCTCTTGATGATGATGAATAAGTTCTTAATAACCCATCTTTGTATTGAATTGATAATCTTTGTGAATCTGAATCATAACGTACAAAACATGCAATAGTAGAATATGGTCTAGTAGTAACAATTGAATAATTTGATAAATCTCTTTCAACAATTCTGTGAGTCATTTAAAAAAAGTATTAATATATTTATATTTATAAAACATATAAATTACTATTACTTTAATATATGACTTACTTTGTAGTTGATAATGTTAATAATCTTGGTACAGGTGATGAATGTCTATTTGATACTTTACTAACGTTGAAATCTATAATTGAAACTAATGATTCATCATCATCTTTACCATGTCTTTTATAACGATGTTGAACTGGATAGTCAGCTAGTGCAGTTGAAGATTTTGAAAATTTAATTTCATGACCAACATATTTCTTTGAGTAAACTACAATGTTTTCAACAAATTTAGGATCATTTACAATGAATAAATCTGAAGCAGCGCCACCATCACTACCAGTGAAATAGAATAAAAATGCTGAATTATTATCGGCCAATGATTCAATTTTACTGAAATCTTTAAAGAAATATGATGATCTAATTTTAAGTGTATTACCATTTGTTGATGAACTATCAGTTGTTGGATCAGTTTCTTCAATTGAACAACTACAAACTGTTAATCTTACATCTAACCATGTACCATTACGTTTTAATTTCTTTGCTGGATAACTTTTGTACATTCCTGTCATAAGTTCACGTAAACTCATTTCATAAACATATCCAGCTCTACCTAAATGTCTATAATTAATTTGATCAATTGTTTTACCTTGTTTCTCTGCTGCTCTTACGACTGATAATGATCTTTGTAAATCAGTTAATAAATCTGTAATAATATGTAAAGATGTATTAGTACATTATATTTGTCAAATCGTATGACTGTATACATCAAACATAACATACCTGCTCTGTGATCAGATTCAAAATTAAGTGTATCCTTCTTTTTTCCATCTTTACGAGTAATGATTACAACTTGTTCTGGATGTTTATCATGTGGTGATACATCAGCAATACCATTTTCCCATGCCCATTGATTTGTATTTTCCCATGTTGAGCAATCATGAGTTGTTAAATTGATTGGATCAATTGATAAAAATCTCTTCTTCTTTTTCCATGAATGTTTAATTGTGTACCAAAGTGATAATGAACGATGATGTGCATTAATAAATTCGTCTACAGATGTTGTAGTTGGTGTAGACATTTTTTGTATATTAAAAGATGACCTTTTGATTCGATCGAAAATGTCAAATTTATATATATCCTTCTATCCTCCCCTCTTTATTTTTTTTTTTTTATATTGTATATATAAAACACAATGTATATATATAAAATATAAAATTAAATTTCTATAGCGCACTAAAATTTCAAATCAAAAAAAAATCTTTTTTATCAAAAAAAAAATTAAAAAAAAAAAAAAAAATAAAAAAAAATTAATTTTTAAAAAAACATGTGTGTTTATAAATGTGTCATATGAATGTGGTCAATTTCACTCATTTTTTCAAATGATATGGGATATCATTATAACTAATAAGTACAACAAATATTTATATAATATATTATTAATTTATTTATTTATTAATATATTTATTTGTTTGTTTGCACATACATTTATTTATTTTAAAAACCATTTTGGAAAAGTCGCCCAGTGTTTTTTTAAATTTTGAATTTTCCAACTTTTAGACTAATGCGAGTGTTCCCATTGTGTGTGATCATTTTAAACAATGTTTTGGGTACAATAATAAATCAATTTTAATTTGTTGTGAATAAAAATTGAGAGTGTTTAAGTGTATATATAAATACAAATTTCTATTGTGCAAAACAGAATTCATTATTTACACATGTGTCTCCTCTATTATGTTCTTACAGGTATCCGGACCAATCTATGGTTTTACCCATAATTGGCGGCCCCTCAAACCGTACTAAACCACCTCCTTAACAAACTTATACTAAGACAGGTATCCGGTGTTTCCCACAGTTAGGCATATTCATACCTTCTCTTGGTGCTTTTACACACATTTATATCGATTGGGTTATGTTTTCCTAACCTGGGATGTCCCTCCTAATTATCAATGCCCCCTCCTTACAATAGTCACAATATCAACAATGGCAAATAATTTATCTGGTAACAAGAATATTTTTTCTTTTATCGCAACTTTTTTTTGAAAATTTTAATGTTATGGGAATTTGGGTTTTTTTTGTTTTACATAAAAAAGATTAATGAGATTGTAATGAAGAAAGAGATGGGAATATTTATATTATACAACATTGGGTATTCACACACACACACGAAATGATAATAAATAATGTTTATTAATTAATGTAAATAATTATTTATAAACTAACACCATATAATGAATTGATTTTTGCTTTAATTTGACCTTTTTCATCATCATAAAATTCATTAATAATTGATTGATAATTACTACGATCTGGACAATGTTCAAACAATAAAATAGCTGTTAAATTCTTTGATTCTCCATCTATAATAGATTAACACACAATGTTCATATTAGTATAGGTGTAGGATAGATAAGTAGGATATTTATATAACACCACAAAAAAAAAGACAAACATACAATGTTGAGCTTTAACTAAACGTTTAATTTGTTCTGTATTAAAAATGAATGAGTTTGCTTGTGCTTTTATTAATCTAACTCTATCTTGATCTCTAACAACTCCACGAAGTTGTTCTTCTAAATTTTTCATTTCTTTTTCAGTAATGTTCTATTATAATAGTGTTGTATTAGTGTTAAATATTTGATAAAGGTAACTAAATAGTCATTTTAAAAAAAAAGAGTGTATTTAAATTATGTAATCTTGATAACACACCTCCATTTTTTTATAGATATTTTTAAAATTAAAATAAAAAAAAAAAAAAAAAAAAAAAAAAAAAAAAATAAATTTTTTTAAAAAAATATAAAATTTTTTTATAAAAATAATAAAAATATAAATTTTTTAAAAAATAAAAA
>JACAFY010017138.1:0-14604 GCA_015252635.1 Dictyostelium capitatum | reverse complement strand
TATTTTGAATTTTGAATTTTGAATTTTTTTTTTAATCACGATCAGGATTTAAAGAAAGTTGTTTTAAAACCATTTTCTTATTTTCTCTAATATCTTTTTCTTGTTCTTCTTTTGCAGATAAAATATTTTGAACAATTGTTAAATCTTCAGGTAATTCAATATTTTTTGAAGTTGTTTTTTCACCTTTTTTCAATAAAATTTTAAATGTTTTCGTACCTGGTGTTGGATTGATTATCGGTGTTGATGAATCTTTATCTTTGTTACCATCAATTCCAAATAATGAAGGTAATGCAAGTTTTTGTTTTTCAACAACTGTTTTCTTATTTTCTATACTACTATCTGTTAACATTTGTTTAAATTCTTTGAGAATATCTTCTTCAATACTTGTATCATCTTCTTCTTCTTGTTGTTTTTGTTTTGTTTCTTGAATTAATTGTTGTTCAATCAAATCTTCTTCATCCAATTCACCATCATCTTGATTATCTTGGTCTTGATCTTGTTGTGTTGGTGATGATGGTTGATCAACTTTTTCGTCTTGTTTTTTATTTAATTGAATAGAAGTAATTTTTGATTTTTGTGGTTTACCAATATTTGCAGCTTGTTGTTGTTGTTTTTGAAATTCAATTGGATTTTCAATACCAGATAAAATCATACATTCATTATTTGCATCTTCCCAAGTTTTAAATATTTTAATATCTGGAACAATTTGCAAACAATCTGAAATCATAAATTCAATTTCCAATGGTAACAATTTGGTGAGAGTATATCTTTGAAAGAATACAAAGTATGGTTTTAAATGACGATCAATATCTTCTTGTGGGAAACAATCTTTACAAACCAACAATAATGTACAAATGAATCTAACACGGAAACAATCGTTAATTGGATCGAAATCATCTAAATTTGGTTTTGGTCTATTTCTAAGGATTTCTCTTTCTCTTTGTAATGATGGTGGGAATAAGTGACTTGTAGTATAACCATATTCCATTGCACCAATTAATAAATCAAATACATGATTAGTTTCCAATAAACATGCATTATACAATTCACCAAATAGTGTAGTTTGCATTATTCTTTTTTGATTCATATTGAAATCATTTCTTTCGAAACCAATTGTAATTTCATCGTATAGTTTCCAAATTACCAAACGTACAAATTGTGGATAATAATCTTTTAAATGATATAATACATCAGCAATTAAATAGATATTACCAAATTTACCTTTTTGAACATCCAATAAATATTTCAATAGATACTCTTGACAATCTGGCCATGGTAATTGTAATATTTTCTCTACTATTCTATCCAATGTATTTGCAGATAAATATTTGAAAATTAAAAACTTGACAAACTTTTTCAATGGATTAACTTGTTTTTTCTTTACTACCAATGGTCTACAAGCGAGATAAGCATTTTCAACCATTGGTTCTTTAGTTGCACCCAATGAAGTGGAATTTCTGTACTTTATTAAAATATCCAACATGTTTCTTAAACGAATTTGAGTATCGGTTGTACGGTAAAGATAACGACCACAAGTTTCAAATATCAAACAAGCAATATCCACATTATGATGAGTGAAATCATCAAAACAACTACGAAGTAATGAGAATGCAGTTGAACGTGGAATAATTGAAAATTTAATGAATTCACAAAGGAATACAATATTCTTTAATTTGATATTTAATAGATTTGGTTCTTTCTTTTCAAATAGACCTTTCATATCTTCTTCAATCTCTTTGATAAATGTATTTATGTGTTCACGGTAACTTGATGATTGATAAATAATTGATAAAAATCTACAAAATGATGCAATATGATCAATTCTTGAATGAAGTAATAATTGTTGTAAAAATGGTTTTGTAAATTTAGCTGGTAACTTTATATATTCCATAACCAATGAATCAATTGTACTCGGTTTATTTGTGCTCTTTAATTGTTTAATTATATCTTCTAAACTATTTTTAATTCTTAATTTTTCTTTTTCAATTTCATTTGATGTTGTTGTGGTTGTAGTAGTGGTAGTTGATGGTGTAGTAGTAGTTGCTGGTGTAATAATTGGACTTGTAATTGAAGTTGAAGTTGGAATTGGAGTTGATTCACCACTACTAGTATCTTGTGTTGCAGTTGTTGCTGATGTTGATACTGGTGTTGTCGATTGTGATTGAATTGAACTTTTAACAATTGGTGATTGAATTATTATATTTGAAATATCATAAAATTGTTTTTGTTCATCAGTTTCAAATGGAGTATCAAATATTTCAAGTTGTTCAGATTTTTGTTCATTATTAATTTCTTGTTCCAATTGAAATGAATAATCATTGTTTGGAATTGGTTCACCAATTAATTCAGCATAATTTGAAATATTTGTAATTAACTTTTCATATTGTTTTCTAGCTTGATCATAGGAAGCAGATGCATCTTCTGGTACTTCACCTTTTGTTCTCATGAATAATTTGATTTCTTTTTCACGATCACGTAAAATTGATTTCTCTTTTGTAAGGAACATTGTTAATTGTTGATAATAATTATTGATTAATGAACGTGTATTTGTAATTTCATCTGGAGTTAACAATGTAAGCAATAAATTTGGTATATCTGAAAGTTGTTGTTTTTCTTGATAATTTGAAATTTGTTGAAATTGTTTTAAAAATATTAAAAATGTAAATAAATTTGCATAGCCACTATCTTTATCTTGTTCTACTGGTATTGATACAGCCAATTTGTTGATTAATTTGTAAATTGGTTGATACGAATGAATGATATCAACACAAAATAAATCAATCATTATACGTATGATAAAACGACGTTTAGTGATTTTTGCAGAACGTTCACTTTCTGAATCTGATGATGGTATGAGTAATGGTGTAAAAAATTGTGGTATTTGTTCTGCTATCATTGTATCTACATCGTCATATTTTTGATACATAATTGAAAGGACATGAACTACATAATTGATATCTTGTGGTTTAAAATTTGATTTCAATAACGATGGAATAATCTCTGATACATAATGTGATAAATTTAATTGTGATACCTCTGTAACTACTCCTTCTCTACACTCTGTAATTGTTTTAACTTTTTTTACAAATGTTGATACTTTTTTAAAATTTGAATCCAAATCTTTGGTACCTTGTTTATTTGGTTTACAATATTTTTGATTATCCAATCTTAATTGTGATTGTAATTGTAATTCTTCTCTTAAACGTTGAATTCTATCTTGTTCCAATTTAATTTCTTTTTCTTTTTTCTCTTGTTCCAATTTCAATTGTTTCTCTTTTTCTAATCTTTCTGCTTCTTCTTTTAATTGTTTTTCTTTTTCTAATCTTTCAATTTCTTGTCTTTCTTTCTCTAATTTCTCTAATCTTTCTTTTTCCAATTTTTCTAATCTTTCTTTTTCTTCTCTTTCTTTTTTTAATTTATCTTCTTGGTTATTGTTTTTTTGTGGTTGTTTTGGTGATGTTTTTGGTTGTTTTGGTTGTTTTGGTTGTTTTGGAATTGGTAAAGAAGAATTTTGTTGAGTTTGTTGTGTTTGTTGTGTTTGTTGTGTTGTTGGTTGTTGTTTTGGTTGAATTGTTTTTGATTGTTTTGGTGGTTTTGGTTGTTTAACAGTTTGTTGTTTTGGTTGAATTTGTTGTGGTAGGATTGGTTGTTGTAATTGAATTGGTTGTGGAGCAGGGGCAGGAGGTGATAAAGGTTGGAAAGATGAAGGTTGGAATGGTTGTGAAGATTGTGAAAGTTGTGATGGTTGAAATTGTTGAATTGGTTGTGGAGTAGGGGCAGGAGGTGATAATGGTTGGAATGAAGAAGGTTGAAATGGTTGTGATGATTGTGAAAGTTGTGATGGTTGAAATTGTTGTGATGATGGTGATAATGGTTGTCTAGATTGAATTTGTATTGGTTGTTGTTGTTGTTGTTGTTGTTGTGGTTGTTGTTGTGGTTGTTGTCTTGGTATTGGATGTTTTAATATTGGTTGTCTAACTTGTTTCATTTGTGGTGGTTGTGATGGTTGTGGTGGTGATCTTATATTTGGTTGTTTTTGATTATCCAATGGAAACATTTTATCAAATATCTTTTTCTCTTTTTTATTTAGACCATGAGGTTTTTGAGGTCTTGTAATTGGTTGACCAGTTTCAACTTGCATTTGGTATATTTGTTGTATTTGTATTAATTGTGGATTTAATGGTGTATCTTCACCACCATCTGCATCAAACTTATTTTGTTTTGGTGGTCTTTGTTGTTTTGGTGGTCTTTGTTGTGGTGGTAATTTCAATATACCTGGTATATTTTGTGTTGGTTGTACTGGTTGATGTTGTTGTTGTTGTTCAACTTGATTACTATTATTATTAACTATTGCATCTTGTGTTGGTTGTTGTGATTGTTGTGGTACAATATTACCACCGTTATTATTATCAGGTTTTACCTTTGGTACATAAATAAAATTACTCATTGAGTATGATCTATCTATGGATTATATTATATATGATATGATTAAGAAATAAATATTTAAAGAAAGAAAATGAATGGTGATAAATTATCTCATGGGTGATGATGTTGCGAAAATTAAAAAAAAAAATTAAAAAAAAATCTTTTTTTTTCATTTTTTTTTTCATTTTTTATTTTTCATTCATAACAAATAAATAATTAAATGTCAATTTTTGTTTGGTTATGGATTTAATCACCATTTTGGGATCTGATAAGTTGTGTAACTGGTATGCTGTTTAAAACCTTTGACAGAAATTATAACAATTCTACTAGTCCTAATAATGATAATTATGATCTTAACTATAAAAACAACAACACAACCATAATAATATAAAATGTCAAATGATTGTTTTTATGAGCTATTATTAATTATAAATTTTATTTATTTAATGATGAAATGATCCTCCTACAGGTAAAATTGGTTGTGGTGGTGGATTTCTTCTTTTAATAAAATCAATTAATTTAATTTCAATATTGAATATACATAATGTAAAATAGTATTTTAATCTAGTCCAAATATCATTTTCAATGTAAATTCCTTTAATACAAGTTTTAGCCATTGTTAAAAATCCATTCTCTATACCAAAATGTGTTGTTACCTGTCTTATTAAATTACTAATACCAAAAAAAAAAGATTAGTATAATGTGTGTATGTTGTATACACAATTATTAATATTATCATAAAACTTACTTTGTTTTTAAAACTAATAATATCTCTTTTGGTAAATTCTTTAATATTTCATTAATAGCAATTAATGTTTGATCACCAAGTTCACGTTTCATATTTCTTAAATTTTCTCTTGATTTCTCTGGTTTCAAATTTAAAAGTATACCTAAATGTTTACTATAGACACCAGCACCAAGTCTTTCAGCATAATATTCACTTGATTTAATATCACCAAGACAAAGTGATTTCCAAAGATGACAAAAATCCAATCTAACATTATCATCAATTTTTTTGTAAAGACCATGATCCAATAAAACAAGATTTGGTTTACCATCAACAGTTTTTCTAACAAATAAATTACCAGGATGAGGATCTGAATGTAACCAACCACTACAAAATATTTGATGTGCAAATATATCTGAAAATAAATAATACAATTCTTTTAAATTGATACCCAATTTATCTAATCCTTGTTTATCATCAATTCTAACACCATGAATGAATTCCATAGTAAGTATTCTTTTTGTAGTTTGTGGCCAATATACTTTTGGTATTGTTAATTGATTATTTCCTTTGAATATTTCTGCCATTTTTTCACTGTTTTTACCTTCATTTATAAAATCTAATTCTTGAATTAAACATGATGTTGCTTCACCCAATATCCATGAAAATTGAAATGATGGGAAAAACATTGTAATATATGTTAAAACATTATCCAATGAATCCATATCTTTTTGAAATTTATCTTTTAACCCTGGGTATTGTACTTTAACTGCAACTTCAACTACTTCACCTGTACTTGGATCCAATAATAGTTTTGCTTTATGAACTTGTGCAAGAGAAGCACTGTTGATTGGTGATCTTTCGAAATCAATGAATATATCATCTGGATGTTTACCATTGGTTTCAATTTTAAATAATTTTACAACTTCATCAAATGTAACGTATGGAGCATGATCTTGAAATATTGATAATTGTTTAATGTATTGTTGTGGTAATATGTGATCTAATGATGCTAAAATTTGTGCAACTTTAATGAAAATACCTTTATTTTGAAGACATAATGTAACCATTGCTTCTGCTGCCAATTTATGTGCAATTGCTATATTCTCTGTAAATTCTGGATCACCTCTATTCAATCCATTTAAATAATATTTATAATAAAATGTAATTTTAAATCCGGTATACATAACACGTAAATTTCTTATAAATGCGAAATCCAATTTATCAATATCATTTGGTGGGTCAATTACTAATTTTGTACCAATTGCTAATATTGATAAAATTGAAATTGTAATTATTTTTTTAAAATTTAATGTTGATGATGATGATGATGAGGATGAGGATGATTCTTGTTTATTTGATTCATTTCCTTCTTGTTCTTTTTCATTTTCTTGATTTTTAATTAATTCTTCAACAATTATTGTTGTAGTTGATTCTGGTGCCGCTGCTGTTGTTGTAGTTTGTTCAATAACATCTTTATCCAATGTTGCTGTAGTTGATGTTAATGGTTGTCTATTTGGTGGTGTACTTCCAATATTTGTATAATTTCTTTTATTATTAAAATTATTAATAATACTATTTGTTGTTATTGTTGTTGTTGTATTGATAATTGTGCTATTACTTTTATTATTATGATTTATCTGTTGTGTTGTTGGTATTGTTACAAAACATCTATTTATTAATGTTGATGATGGTTTAATTGAATTTGTATTTTTAATAATATTGCAACTATTTAATAACCCTTTTTTAAATGTTGAATGAATTTGATTCATTTTTTATTATTAGCAACACACACAAATACACACAAATACACACAAATATTTACAAAAATAAAAAAAAAAAAAAAAAAGGTTAATTTTAAAAACTGTTTTGTAATTTTTTGCTGGTGCACCCAATAAAATAAAATAAAAAAAAAATCTAAAAAAAAAAAACGAAAATTTTAAAACGGTTAACCGATTATTTAAATTCATAATTATTTATATATAGACATTTATAGCATAATATAAATATTTGATTATAATAGTAATAATAATTACCTTCATAAAACATTTTTTTCCTTTTGAAAATTCAATAGCACACATGCCCACACTTTTTTTAAAAAATATATTTTTTTTAATTTTATCGATTTTTTTAATTTATAAAAATCATGCATGATACACAATAATAAATAAATTAACAAATAACAAACAAATAAATAAATATTATTCACTAGTTATTTATTTTTAAATTACATTAGTTTCACAAAAATACACTTGAATTTTTCATATACACCATGTCTGATAGGAAACAAATAAATAAATATTACCCTCCTGACTATGATTGGAAAAAAGATGGTTCAATTAATAAATATAGAGGTACTCATCATTTAAGAGATAGAGCAAAAAAATTAGATCAAGGTATATTGGTTGTTAGATTTGAAATGCCATATTCAGTTTGGTGTTTAGGTTGTAATAGTTTAATTGGTATTGGTGTTAGATTCAATGCAGAAAAGAAACAAGTTGGTAATTTCTTTACAACAAAGATATTACAATTTGAAATGAAATGTCATCAATGTGATCAAAAATTCATAATAGAAACTGACCCCGAAAACACTGATTATAAAATAATATCTGGTTTAAGAAAAAGAATAATAGAACATAATGAAACAGATTTATTAAAACAATATGGTAGTAGTAGTGAAGGAAATGAAGATGATGAACAAGATACATTGGAAAAATTGGAAATTCAAAAAGAAAATATAAAAAAAGCAAATAAAACAAATCCACAATTAGATAAACTTGCAGAATTAATGGGTAATAGATCTGGTAACGATTATAAACTATCATCAGTAATGAGAAAAAGTTTTAGAGAATCAAAGAAACAAGAACAAACAGAATTAAATAGACAACAATCAAAAGGTATAATAATACCATTATTAAAAGAAACTCAACAAGATATAGATTCTGCAAAAGAAATTGATTTCAAATTTAATAATTTAAAAAGAAAACTCGATGATAATTTAAAATTTAAAAAAGAATTAATTAAAATACAACCAACTATAAATAACAACAACAACAACAATATTAATAGTAATAGTAAAATCGAACAAACATTAAAAAAGAAATTAAAAATTGATCCATCATTATTAAAAAACAATAATAATAACAATGGTAAATCAAATGTAAATAGTATATTTAGTTCTAGTTTATACTAGAGTCTATAAACCAACAACAAGCCAATAAAATCTGATATAGATTATAATTTGTATATATATATATAATTATTATTTTTTTTTTCTTTTATGTATTTATTATTCTTATTTAATTTTCTACAGGTTTTGATAATGGTATTTGATTTCTTTGTTCTTCTTCTAAAATTAATAATGCCTTCTTTTTTAATTCATATTGCATTGCAAACTTTAAATCTGAACCCAATTCAGATGATAAGTCTTTATCTTTTGTTAAAAGGATATAATTGTCAAAATTTCCTGCTTTATCTATACATCTCATTGTGTGTGTTGTAACTGATACTCTAATATCTGTATCTAATACATCACTATGATATGATTTAGTTTGAACATTTGGTTTCCATGATCTTCTTGTCCTATTATTATTATTATTATTATTATTATGTATTAGATAAATCTGTGTATGTGATGTATGTGTGTTTTATGTTTGTAATTAATGTGTGCATATGATAAATTACTTTCTATTTGAAAAACTGACATTATTTCCAAAGATAATATCTCTACCACCATATAAACCTCTTTGTGCTCTTTTCATAACAGATGTTCTGCATGCTAATTCTGATAATGTTCCAAAGAATGACATTATTTATTATTATATATATTGATTGGTTTTATTATTTTGTAATATGCACAATGAAATTGATCAAAAAAAAAAAAAAAATTCGTTTTTTAAAAAAAAAAAAAAAAATTAAAAAAATTGTAAAAATGCGAATTATGAAAAATTATTAATATTAAACAAAAAACGAATACAACACAAAACACATACATACACATTGATCAATAAATAATAAATAATATATAATAATGATATCAAGATTATCAAAATTAAATAAATCAATTATATTTAAAAATACATCAATATCAATATCAACAACAACAACCAGATTATATTGTAATACCACAAATAATAATAATAATGAAGAATCAAATATAAAATCAACATCATTAAATAGTAAAGAAAGAAATATATTATTAAGAAATAAACAAAAATTAAAAAATGATAAAATCAACAACGACAATAATAATAATAATGACAACAAACAAAATGAATATAAAGAATTAAAATCAAATATAATAAAAAGTGAATTTGAAAAAACATTAGATTTAGATAAAGTAAAATTACCAAGATGTACAGGTTGTGGATGTAATTTACAAACAAATTCACCAAAAGAACCTGGATATATACCTGAATCAATTGCATTAAAACATATTGAAAATAATAATGATTTAAAATCAAATAATGGAAATAAACAAAAACAACAAGAAATTGATAATTCTGGTGAAGAATATGTAAGTTTTTAAAAAAATTTAAATAATAACTATACAAATTATATATACTAATAATATACCACAATAATCAAATAGTTTAATAAATTTTATATAATTAAAAAAAAGATAAATGAAAATAAAGTTTGTCAAAGATGTCATATTTTAAAGAATTATGGTAAAGTTGCACCAGTAACAATACCAATTGAAAAATTTAAATCAAATTTAAATCAATTAAAAGATTTAAATTGTGTAATTGTTAAATTGGTTGATTTAATGGATTTAAATGGTACTTTTATTCAAGATTTTAGAGATATAATTGGAAATAATCCAGTTATATTAGTTGGTAATAAAATGGATTTATTACCAATTGATATACATAAAGATAGAATTGAACAATGGTTAAGATCCGAAAGTAAACAAAATGGATTATCACATATATCACATGTTCAATTATTATCAAGTATTTCACAACGTGAAGGTATGAAACAATTTATAATTGAATTAGAAAAATTAAGAAGAGGTCGTGATGTATTCATTGTTGGTTGTAGTAATGTTGGTAAATCAACATTTGTAAATTCATTATTAGAAGAATATAATAATAGATTTGAATTTACAACACAAGATAAATTTGATAAACAATCAAATACTACATTATCAATTCAAGAACAAAAAGAAATTGATAGAGAAAAACAATTAAAATCACTTCAATCAAAAATTACAACATCAGTATTACCAGGTACAACATTAAATTTATTATCATTACCATTATGGGATAATTCAACATTATTTGATACACCTGGTATTGATAATCCAAATCAAATGATTAAATTATTATCAATTGATGAATTAAAACAAGTTATACCATCAAAACGTATTAAACCATCATTAGCACATATGATTGAAGGTAAATCATTATTTATTGGTGGTATGGTTAGAATTGATTTCTTTGGTCCACTTTCAACTTTTATGATATACACTTCAAATCAAATTCCATTACATTTAACATCAACTAAAAAAGCTGATCAATTATTATCAAGACACCAAGGTAGATTATTTACACCACCAATAATTAATCAACCAATAAATTGGATTCGTAAAGATAATCAAAATAGTATTCAAGATAGTTTAGATACTATTCAAGAAGAAGAAGGAGAAGAAGTTCAAATTATTGATAATAGTCATTTATCACCATATAATTTAGAGAAATTAGAGAAATTTAAATTAACTCAAATTAAAACATTTAGTATTAGACCTGATACAGTTGATTTTAAACATACATTTATTGATTTAGTTATATCTGGTGTTGGTTGGATATCAATTAAATGTTTATCAAAGAAATTATCAACAATTAAATTATTAGTTCACACACCTGAAAATATTCAAGTTTCAACAAGAAGACCATTAATTCCAATGACTGAATTATATTCAAATATAAAATAAATAACTAAAGATCAAACAAATTATATCTTAAAATAAAAATAAGTTTGTTTGTTTGATTGTTTGTGTCACATTCATTTACTGTTTGTATCATTTTATTTTATCAATTAAAAAGATATAATTTGTTTGATTGGTTGTTGTTATTATCACTTAGATATTTATTTGTTTTTATAATAATAAAATAAAATGAATTCATATCTCGAATCATTTTCAATAACAATCCGCATTCTAAATGATTTGATAGTGTTAATAACCACTGAAACGATTATATTTTTATTTTATTAAACTTGTCACAATTCATGAAGAATTAAATAGATTAATAAATTTCTTTATAATATCATTTCAATTTAAAAAACATCAAAAGGGGTGGTATGGAATAGTTCTGAATTATTTCACATCCGAATTATATATATCCAAATTATATACGTCCAAATTATATACGTCCAAATTATATATGTTCTATTTATTACATGTCCGAATTATATACATCCAAATTATATACATCCAAATTATATACGTCCAAATTATTACAACCATACCACCCCTTTTACCACTTACTCACATACTTGCTACTTACCCACCCACCCTACCACAAGTATTTTTTTCATCACCCGCCAAGATTTGAACCGTAGACCTTCACATTAAATTTGATTCGCAGAACCACCAGGCCAACTTGAATGGCACCAATTATTCACTGATACACATTGACTTAAATGCCTTAAAAAAAAAAAAAAAAGAATGGTTGTTAGTGAGACTACACATTCAGAATAAAGAATAGTTGGTGATCACATATTCAAAAAGCAATAAAAAAAATAAAATAATAATATAAAATTATTATTTCATTATAATAAAAAGTTTTATTATAATATAATTGAAATTAAAACATTATCAAGAGTATTAATTAATTGTTATTAAAATTAGTTATTACTTTTTATTAATTGTGTTATTTGTATGTATTATATTTGTTATTATTTATTAATATTGATTGATTATTTAAATATATTTAACGAGTATCGAATAACATTGTATTTGGTGATTCAATATAATTTTTTAAAGTATTTGAAAAGTTTGCAATTGTAGCACCATCAATTACACGATGATCACCAGACCAACTTATATTCATAATTGAAACTGGTACAACGTTACCTTGTTTATCGAATCTTGGTAACTTTTGAATTTTACCAATTGCACCAATGCAAACTTCTGGTAATAATAAAACTGGTGAACAATAAGTACCACCTATGGTACCAATATTTGATAATGAAAATGTACCACCACTCATATCATTTGGTGTTAATTGACCTGCAATACCTGCTTTTTGTAATCTATTCAATTCTTGTGCAATTTCAAATATTGATTTACTTTCAACATTTTTAATATTTGGTACTAATAATCCTTGTGGTGTATCCATTGCGACACCAATATTATGATAATTCTGTATAAAATACTTTGTTGTTAATATACATTGTGTGATATCATTGATATTACTACTACTACTACATTATTAACAACCATTAATACTTTACTTTATAAATAATTTCAGTTTCGGTTTGTGAAATACTTGAATTTAAAACTGGATAACGTGTTAATGCTAATGAAGTTGCTTTAATTAAAAATGGCATATAACTAAGTTTAATTCCTCTTGATTCTGCCATTGGTTTCATTTGATTTCTTAATTCTGTTAATTTATCCATAATATATTCTTCTGCAAATCCAAAGTGTGGTACTGCAGATGCTGCATTCATTGATTTAACCATAACTTTTTTAATACCTGTAATTGGTACTCTAGTTTCTCTTTCACTTGATAATGTAGTTGGTGTAACAACTGGTGTAACAGCCGGTTTAACTGATGGTGTTGTTGTTGTTTTAATTGGAATTGAAGATACTTTTGATGTTGTATTACCATTTAAATAATCTAAAATATTTTCTTTTAAAACACGACCATCTTTACCGGTACCTTGAATTTTATTCAAATTGATTGAATTTACTTTTGCTAAGTGACGTATTGATGGTGTTGCTAATACTTTGAATGTACCACGTTTATTTGTGATATCATATTCATGATGATGATTATGTTCTTGTTGTTCATTTGTAACTTCTTCATCCAATGGTAATGCTGTAACAGTTGCTGTTGTTGATGATGCTGGACCTGCTTGTAATTTTGGTTCTGATGTTGCTACAACACTACCTTCTGGTGTAATCTCTACTAATGGTTCACCAACTTTTGCCATATCTCCAATTTTATGACAAATCTTTGTAACTATACCATCATATCTTGATGTAATCTGTATGAATATCTTTCAGTAAGTATATATGAATGTAGTGTACATTTTGATATATATATAATATACTGTGATTAACATACCTCTACAGTTGCTTTATCACTTTGAACTTCACATAATTTATCAAATTCTTTAATATGATCACCTTCTTTTACATACCAAATGATGACCTCACATTCAGCAATACCTTCACCAACATCTGCTAAATTAAATTTAATTGGTTGATTTTTACCACTTGAATAATATCTAACAAATGATGAATTTACCTTATTTGTATTATTTGTGTTAACTAAAGTTGATTTTAATTTAATTTGTTGTTTGTTGTTATTGTTATTGATTAAAGTTTCATTATTATTATTAATATTTGAAACTGAAAAACCTCTAATTCCACCACAAACTAAATTTGATACATTTTGTTGTTGTTTTGCTGTTAAATTTACAAGTTTATTTGATTTGTTTAAAATTTGTCTCGAAAACATTGTTGTGATGATCGTTTGTATGAGTGAGTTTAGTTGTGATTGTTAAGAAAACTGAAAAAACTAATGGTTAAAAAAAAAAAAGTTTTATTTTTTTTTTTTTTTAATTTTTTTTTTGAAATTTAAAATTTAGCAATTAAAAAACAATTGTATACACAAAACAAATATGATAAAATTATTGTTTATTTATGTGTGTGTGTGTGTTATTAATGTGTGAATATGTTGTCTAAAAAATATATTATTATTATGAATAATTATATTTAAAATTATTACATAATTTAAATATAAAATAATATCTATTGTTTTTAAACACACACAATTTTTTTGAAATTTCCCACATAGGTCTTTTTTAAAAAAATAAAAAGAATGTAAAACAAGTGGACGATGGATCCATTTTATTAAAACAAATATAATGCAGTATCATTTTATTGAATATGTAGTAATAAATATAAATGTATGTATGTGTGTTAATCATAAGATTTTATTTAATTCATCATCTTTATATTTTAATACAATGATCGATTTATATGTGTCGCTCATATAAAAAAACCGAAGACGGGCTTTTTTTTTTCAATTTTTTTTTTTATAATCATTTTTTTCTCTCTTCACAAACCCCTAATCATTACATGTGATTGTATTGAAAAAAAAAAAAAAATTGGAGAAATGAAATTTTTTTTTTTTTTTTTTTTTTTTTTTTTTTTTTTTTTTTTTTTTAAAATTAAATTAAAAAAAAAAAATTGGTTTTTTTAAAAAAATACGCCC
>JACAFY010017128.1:0-14615 GCA_015252635.1 Dictyostelium capitatum | reverse complement strand
GCGCCCCGGCCACTTTTTAAAACAAAAATTTAATTTTTTTTAAAAAAAAAATAATTTTTAAAAAAAAAAAAAATTTTAATTTTTAAAAAAAAAAAAAAAAAATTAACAAAAATGTGTGAACACGATAAACAGGAACAATTACAACAAGAGGATAATATTATTGATAAAGAAAAGAATGATAAAGAATATTTAGAGTATTTAAAATATAGAAATGAAATTATAGATAGTCATTGTCACATACATGAAGATTCAGAAAATATACAACGATCCTGTGAACTACCATTTAAAAAAATACTATTAATGGGTACAACTGTTGAAGATTGGAATAGAGTAAACAAATTAGCAGATACTATAAATAATACAACACGCGTAATTAGATGTTTTGGTATACACCCTTGGTTTGCATATAAATATTCACCACCTCAAGAATTAATAGGTAAACCAATAGATTCAAATACACCAAATACAACAACCACAACAACTACTACAACTACTACAGCCACTACAACTGACACAGACACAACAATAACAGAAGCAACATATAAAATTGATGAAACATGGGTACCATTAATGAGGGAACAATTATTAAAATATCCAGATTCAATGGTTGGTGAATTAGGTATTGATAAAGTTACAAAAGTTAGAGTATCAAATTATAACAAGAATGATCAAGAAGGTCAAATGCAAGTATTTGGTAAACAAATTGAATTAGCATCAGAATTAAATAGATTAGTTAGTTTACACTGTGTTCAATTACATGGTAAATTATTAACATACTTTATGGAATTACCAATTAGTAAATTTCCACCAAAAATCGCATTGCATACATTTGGTGGTAAACCTGCAACTGTAAATCAATTTCTCAAAATGACTGGTGGTAAAGGTAACAGATTCTACTTTGGTTTATCGTTTATCAATTTAACTTCATCAAAAGTTGATAAACTAATTCAAGCAATCCCCGATGATAAACTTTTAATTGAAAGTGATCAAAATACACCACTAGATGCAGAATCATCAATATTTAAATTAATTCAAGTAATATCAAATGCTAAAAATTGGTCAATTGAAAAAACAATTAAACAAACATCACAAAATACAATAAACTTTTTACAAAATTAAAGGTGTAGGAACTGATCTTCTCTATACGTATTTGTAATATATATAATTATATTGTTTTATTTTATTATATTTATTTTATTTTATATTATTATGGTTGTATTGTTAAAATTGGATGACCTTTTGAACAATATAAACCTTGATTATTTGGAGAGAAAATAAATTCCAATTGATTCCAATGTTTACATTTACCACAAGATACTTTATGTTGTTTAATTTTAATTAATTGACTATCCAATGAACTAACATTTTCATTTAATGATATAAATTGTTCAGTTAAGTATCTCATTTGTTGATCATAATTTACACGTGTTACTTCTAATTCATCTTTAGTATTCTTATTATCTGCTTTACAATTCTTTAATTCCGCTGTTACTGAATCCAATTCTGTTTGACTTGCACCACCTTTTTTCAACAATTGATGATATTGGTCATAATATCTTAATGCTTTAGCATCAATATTTGAAATCTTATTTAAAAGTTGTGTAATCTTATTTTCATAATAAATTTTCATTTCTTTTTCTCTTTCTTTATCTGTAATTGAGAAATTTAATGTCTGCCGGTTTAAAAGTGCAAAAAAGTAAGTATATTTATAAAATATATTATTTTTTGATCATTTAAACTTACATCTGATTCGTCACCCGTTTCATCCAATACTGATAATTTAAATCTATCGCTAACAAATTTAGGTGTTCCTTTTTCTTCGTTGGATTGTTGTGGTTGTTGATCAATTATTATATTATCATCATCTAAATTGATTAAACTATTACTATTATTATTATTTAAGACTTTAGTTGGTGATGTAGTGGTTTGACCATTATTTTCCAAAAATGATAAATCAACCAAATTACTATTATTGTTGTTATTATTATTATTACCATTATTATTATTACAACTTAAATCTAAATCTAATAGATCATTACTGCTACTATTATTGTTACTGATTTTAATATTTGATAATTTCTTTTCTAAATTTGAGATTATTAAATCTTTTTCATCCAATTTTGAATTTAATAAACCTTTTTGATGTTTTAATAAACCTTGATTTTGATCTTTAACTTGTTTCATTTCCAATTCAAATTCAGATTTCAATTGTTTAACTTGAGTATCCAATTGTTTTTTCAATATGCTGTATTCTTCTTTATTTGTAGTTAATTGAGTATCCAATTGTGAATTTGTAGATTGTAATTTAGATATAGTTTCATTTATGGTGATTATATTTTGTGTTGATTCTGAAATTTCCAATTCTTTTTTCAATAGTTGTTCAGTTAATCCATTAACACGAAATTCAAGTTCTTCTTTTGCCAATGTGATATCATCGATTTTACAATTTAACTCTAACAATTCTTTGTTGTTTGCATCTGCTAATTTTTCCATAGCTGCACGATGTGATGATACTAACGATGAAATTTGTTCCAAATGATAAGAAAGGAATGATTGTACACTATTTATAATTTCACGAATTGAAGGTGTCCATGTATTACGATCTGTAATTGATTTAATGGTTGATGAATCAATCACCACTTGTTGTTGCTGTTGGCTGTTTTCAATAGAATTTAAAACATCTTCAAATGAAAAACGTTCATTTGATGGTGTAATATTTTCCAATGGATAATCCAATGAAATGGAAGGTAGATTTGAATTTAAACCAGTTTGAATCAATTGGGATAACTGTGAAAATGATTGATCTCTTTGTTTTGTTGATAGATAAATTTGTTTGAAATTAACTTCAAGCAATGAAATTGCATCACGTAGTCCTTTAGTTTGATCGTGTAATTTCTTTTCACTTTCTTTTTGTTCATTTAACAATGACTGAATTTTATCTTGTTTCTCTTGTATTTCCAATTGTTGTTTTAATATTGATTGTTTGTAATCTGCTTCCATTGTTTTGTATGCATTCTCTTTCTCGATATTTACACTATGTAATCCTTCATTATCATCAATCTTTTCTTGTAGTTCATTTCTCAATATTTGAATTTCATCTTCTTTTCTTTGAATTTCTAATTGTTTTGCATTTTTACCACCACCAAACCATTGACCACCACCTTCTTTCTTTTCATTCATATGTTCTTGCATTAACGTTATTCTCTTGGTTAACCTTTGATTATTAAAATCCAATACATCGTGTTCTTGTAATGCTGTTGTCAATTGTTGATCTTTTTCTTTATTTGTTTTCTCTAGATCACTGGTTTTCTGTTGCTCCTGTACCAATGCTTTCTTTAATATTGCATTTTGATTTTTAATTTTTTGATAATTATTAACAATCTTTTGAATTTTATCGCTATCCAAAATTGATCCACTTGAACTCAGTACACTATTATTACTAATAGGACTACCAAATGGACCTCCACCATTACTATTATTGTCCATATCCACCAATAATAATTATTAAATTACTAATAGATAATATAAATAAATATATATAAATGTTTTGTGTTTTATGTGTATGCGTGTTTTATGTGTATGCGTGTTTTATAAAATTAAATTATTTTTACAAAATTAATTTAAAAAAAAAAAAAAAAAAATTAAAAAAAATTCATTTCGCAAATTTTTTGTTTTGTCATATAAAAAACACGTAACAACAGTTGTTTATATTTTTTTAGTTTTATAGTTTAGATATATAATATAAATATTAAGATATATACAATTTTTATTATTATTATTACCACTATGTGTGTGTGTTGTCATTTGTTTTTGTTATTTACTATTTACTATTTACTATTTACTATTTAATATTTACTATTTACTATTTACTATTAAAATCAAAATAAGCAAGATCACCATCAGAAAAACCAGCTATCATAGTTTCATCATCCATTGATAAACATTCAACTGGTGATAAATTTTTAATTGTTGATAATAATTTTGGTGAGGTTGATAAAGAACAATTGTTATTACCACCACTACCATTTATACTAGAATTATTTAAATCCCATATACAAATTGAATCTTCATCACCACTAGACATTCTCGAATTATTATACATACTAATTGATTTAACTTTTGAAGTATGTGAACCTTTTAATATTGATAGTGAATTTGTTGAATTTCTAATATCCCACATTCTAATTGACTTATCGGAAGAACCAGTTACAAATTGATAATCACCAAAGAAATCAATACAATTTACAGAACCTTTATGACCAGTGAATATTTGAGCGACTTTATTTGAATCGGTATCCCATAGTTTAATTGTTTTATCAGTGCAAGCAACAAAGGTGTAATTACCAAATTTACCAATTTTACAATGATTAATTTTAGTGTTTTCCATTTGAATCATTTGTAATTCTTGTTCAGTTTCTTGATCAAATAATTTAACAGTATTTGCTTCCCAAGAGTAACAATCACGATTATTAAATATGAAACCTTCTGAAACATAAATGAATCTTTGTTCTTTTTCAATTTCTTTACTTGTTAAATTGTAATGTTGAATTGCACCATTTGAACAACCTAATCTAATTATACCATGAGTGTATAAACAATATGGAAATATGTCTGTTGACAATTTTGATAGATTATCCTTTTCAAATGATACAACTGAACTACTACCACTACGTGTTGTTGATTCACATTGTTTTGTTGCAATATTCCATGATTTAAATTCTTTATCACGTGATCCAGTAAAAACTTGATCCGGTGCTAATTGAAGACAACTAATTTTTCCTTTATGACCTCTTAAATGACTAATTCTACCATTTCCAGTTTGCCAATTTAAATTTACAATCTCTTTTTCTTTAAACATATTTATCCAATAATTTGATTCATTATTTTTATTTTTTGGTGGTAATGATTGAGTTGGTGTAATATTAATATTTGGTGATTGTTGTGGTTTTGGTGAACGTGGTGATGAAGTTGGCGTTGATTCATTACTACCATTGGTATTGGTAGTTGTAGTTGCTGAAACATCCATTGGTATTGATGATTTATTCTGATTTAAATCTTCGATTGAACTCCATTTAAAAATTGAATCAGATTGTTCATTTGAGTATTTCTTATTATATAATTCTCTCCAAACTGAATCATCACTACAAATTAAGTTAAAATATTTACAAGTTGAAGACATTCTAAGTAAATGACGTGCATCCATTGATGTGAATATAAATTGAATTATTTCATATGGTAACAAATCAAATAATGAGTCGGTTTTTAAATTTTGATGAGTTAACAATGATCTTGGTGATTTCTTTTTTGGTGGTTTTCTTAAATGTAATCCACTACTCATCAATAGTAAAAATGGTTTTCTAGTTACATAATTTTCCCAATTTGGTACAAATCTTAAATATTCTTGTTTACCCAATGAAAATGTATCATTTGATAATTGTTCTCCCATAGTACTACCATTATTTAATAAATTTTGTGATGGTGATTGTGGTGATGATGTTGCTGATGATGTTGTTGATGTTGATGTTGATGATGTTGTTGATGATGTATCATTACTATTATTATTATTAATATTATTAATACTACTATTACCACCATTTGAAAAACAAAATTGAACACTTGGAATTGAAACTGATGTTGAATTTATACCATTGTCTCTAAATTTTCTTTTCTTTTCATTTTCATTACTATTATTACTACCAGTACCATTGTTTAATTGATTTGATAAAGTAGGTGATGATTTTTGTTGATTAATTTGAAAAGTTGAAAACATATCAGCCAATTCTGAAAATTTATCAACTGATTGCCAAGATGGAAATAAATTTTGAACTACTTGTTCTCTTCTTTTTTGAAGATAAGAAGGATTAATGGAATATGATTTAATGATTTCATTTGTAGCACGAGTTTTTTCGGAAATTATATAAAGTATTTTCTTTTTTGAACAAGTTTTGTAAAGTGATTGTGGTATAAACATTCTAAATCTAATTAAATATCTAAGTATACAACCTCTTTCTTGTGGACATATATAATAACCAGATGGAGCATACCAAAATCCTGCATCTGCCGCTGACATTATTGGTTTTGATAATGAACGAAATCCCAAAAATATAATACCCTTTTGTAAATGATTAACTTGTTTTACCAATACACAATCAGTTTCTTCCTTTGGGTTAAAAACTGAACGAAATTTCATTCTTTCCAATGAAGTTACTTTATCAATTTGTTTAATTGTTGTCATACCACTTGTCCATTGATCCAGTTTACATGAATATTCTGAAAATAAATATGAACTAATAACTTCTGGTGTACTATCTATAAATGTTGAACCACTACAAATATAATCCAAACTATCCTGATCATAATCACGATAATAAAATGAATAATCATTAAATTTTCTATAAAGATTCCAACCATTTACAGTTGCATTTATTTCAATTTCACCAATTGTTTTACTACATTCTTTAAATATTTGAGTTGGTGTTTTATGAATATCCAATATTTCATCGTCAACATCCATACATTCAAATTCTTCTGACATTTGTTGAATCTTTTTATTTGTTGTTGTTTCATCAATATGTTCTGGATCAACTGTTGTTGTTGTTATTGATGATGATGATGATGATGATGTTGTTGTTGTTGTTGGTGTGTGATTTTGTGTTTGAATTGGTAAAGTTGGTATTGGTGGATAATTTAAATTGCTATTGTTGTTATTTTTTGAATTTAAATTTTTAAAATGATTTTCAATTTCTTTCTGATAATAATTTTTAATATATTTAATTAAAACTGGTAAAGTATGTGTAATTTGAATACCTGTATTTCGATAAATCTGTTTTAAATCTACTGAATTTACACGTAAATAAGGTGCTATTGTAAAATCTGATATTTGAATAACCAATGTAATTCTCGTTTTGTTTGGTGCTATCTCTAAAAATTGCCATCCACTAGGTTTCATATATGATGAATCTGGATTTAAAATTGATTCGTGATGAATTGATCTAATTACAACATATGCTGCTTTATTTTCATAATCTATTGAAAAATTTCTTAAAAATACAAAATCTCTAGGTGCACCTCCCAATGGTGACCCAAATGAATAATAGTCAACTGAATTACAACTATCCAATTGTTCAATTTTCCTAGACTAGATTATATTGAAAGTGTTAATAAAATATTTATATTTTTTGGAAAATTAAAATTAAAAAAAAAAAAAAAAAAAAAGTGATTAAAAAAAAATTGTTCAAAATAAATCAACACCTCTTTCTTACCTCTATACATAAATCATCCCATATCTCTTGTAAATTTGCGTTATATAATACATTTAATGGTATTTCGGGTGATGTGTCAACTTCACCAATACATTTAAAAATTAAACCTTCTTCTGTCGGATTTTCAAATGATTGAACTGAACATTCTTTATATTCACCCAAATCTGTCCAATTAATTGTTTTACTATCAATTAAATATCTTACTTCATCATATACACTCTTTACCATATCCATACCATTTATATATTGCATGTTTTATGTTGTGTTGATAATATTTTATTGCAATGCACCATCCTTCAATATCAAATAGGCTAGAGTATCATAGTAATACTAAATTTGTATTCAACCTTGTCAATACTTTATTGAAAGCTAGAACAAATTCAATATCTGTATCGGACAATTTACTTAATCAAACTTATCAAAACCACATAGATTACGTTAAAATGGTGAGAGCTGCTAATTCAAACGGAACACCAGTTAAAGATAATGCAATGGCTAATCCAACTGTGCACACTCCAACTATATCTAATGAAGAATACATAGAAGAATTAAAAAAAAGTCCATTAAGACCAGATACAAAAGTTAAAACATATAAAGATGGTAAATTTAAACATAGCCCGGGTTGTGGCTGCCCTATTAATGGAAGAGCAAAACCAATAGAAAAAGTTTATTCAATATTGACACAACGAGAAATTCATCTTGATTGGTGTGCAGGAGTTGATTTAAACTATTTGGAACATTATACAACTATGCCCCCCATTGAATTTAACATTAATTTATAACATACATAACTAAAATTAATAAAGTTTATTATTTATTTCTGAAATTTATAAATTAAAAATTAGAAATAGTATTAAATGGCAAAGTATTAATTGATAACCAACCATCATCATTATCATTTCCATTATCATTATCGCCATGATTATTTAAATCAATTGTATAACCAGATTGATCATAAATTGAAATTTGTTTTAAATTTTTAAATTTTGATTGAGGGGATTGAAAATAATTAAATATTTCAATTACACGTTGACGATTCTTTAATGGATCAATTGTAAATATATTGAATTCAATTGACTCTAAACCAATACAATGTTCAAAATAACCAAATAAAATATCCAATAATCCATAATATGTAATTGTAAATTTTAAATGTTTTAAATTCTGTCTATTAATTTCATCCAATCCTTGAAATCCCAATAAAAATGATTTTGCAACAGCATGATTAATACTATTTACAAATATTGAAAATGTATTAATTGAATTTAAATCACCCAATATATAATATTTAAAAAATGTGTTAATTTCCATTGATATTGATTTTATAATATCAATATTAATACCATGACCAATTAAAAATTCACTATCTTCTAAAATATGTAATTCTAATTTATATTGTTGATCACTTGATAAAATATTAATTTGTTTACTACACTTTTTAGCATCATGAAAATTAATTTTGATAATTAATTTTTTTAATGATTTTAAATGTTTGAAATTCTTTTTATCAATTATATCATTATTTATAATACCATATAATTCAAGTGTTTCCAATGATTTAAAACATGATAAAATGAAATAATCTGGTCTTAATATATGATTTACTTTAATTTTTAAATTATTTGATATTGTTGGTTTTAATAATGAATATTTACCCAATCCATTTCTTTCAATACTATAATAATAATAGTATAAATTTAATGGTATACCAGTTGCACAATGATTTATAATATTACCAACAATTTCAAAAAATTTACTATTTACCAAACAAAGTTGAAACTTTTCAAATAAATATGTACCAACATCATTTATTAAATTAAATAATATATTTTTAATTAAATAGTATGGTATAATTGGTGATGTTGTTGTTGTTGTTGTTGTTGTTACTATTGTTGTATTTGGATATACTATAATTTGTTTTAATTTATATATATTTGAATTTAAACATTGTTCTTTAAATACTGGATATATAAATTCATCAATTAAACCAATATTTAATATTGTTAATAAATAATTTAATTTTGATTGAATGAATTGTAATTTAAATGGTGAAATTGAATGAAATAATTGTTTAATTGACATTTCTAATAATGACATTCTTTTTAAATTATCAAATGCAAAATTATATATTGACAATACTGATAATTTATAAATTTGACCATTATTACCACCACCATCACTATTACCACTACCATTAACACTTGGGAATATTTCATTTTCATTAATTTTAAATAATTTTTTTAGATTTGTATAATATTGAGTTGTATTTGAATATTTTAAATACTTTTTAATATATTTACAAATAAACAGTGATACCTCTTCTTCTTGTTGGTCATCACTATTGTTGTTGAAACGAAATAAACCAGTACCCAATAATTCCCTTATAATTACAATTGACTTTTGTAAATTTAATTTTTGAAATAGGTAAACAAATTCTTTTGATATTGTTTTTTCATATTCAATTTGACCAATACTTTTATCTAGAGATTCCACTGATCTAATAAAACTATTAAATGACTTTAAATTGAATTCACCAGAATTTAATAACTTTTTCATAATGATTAATAAACCAGATGATGACGACAATGAGAGTTGTGATTCTAATATTTCAGTGAATTGATTGGTATATTGGTTTTGTAATTTTTTACCACTGTACTGAATTATTTTGAGTAATATGTTGGTATATATTCCATCAGTTTGCGTACAATGTAATTTCAATAATTGAATAAAGAATGAAATTTCATTTGAATTTTGTTCAAACTTTTTTGAACTAAACAATTCACAATTACATTCAAATAATTGAATTAAATCATTTGTATACACTTTAAATCCATCAATACCAATTATTTTATTAAATGATAATACTGAAAATATTAAATCTACATAATAATTCTTATTTCTAGTAATATTTTTACTAAATTCAAATAAATTTGTTATTATTTCATTTGATAATTTCTAATAAAAATAATAATAGTAATAATTAGTACATATGGCTCATGAATTATGGGAATATATTGTTATGTGAATATATGAATAATACATTACAATTTTAACTTGAATATCATCTATATTTTCAATATTATTTATAATGAATTTAAAGTATTCAATACTATTCCAATAAAATTGCCATTGGTCATTTGAAAGATCATCTAAATAATTTTTAACTAATTTCTTTAAAATTTGAATTTGTTGAATTTCATCATAATTGTATTTAATATAATTTGGATATTTAATAATGATGTTTCTTTCATAATCACTATACTTGAAATATTCATTTAAATTTTCATACTTTTTAAATTTATTTAAAATTCTAATAATAGTAATAGTTTGAATGAATGTGTGTTAATATATGTATGGATGTGTATATATATTTGTGTGTGTGCTTACTTGAAAATATCAATATATTGAATATCGGATAGAGGTTCTATCATATGACTATATAAGTAAAGGTACTTTATAAAGTAATCAAATGTATTAAATTTATTATTGTTATTACTAATTATATCATTGTTATCGTCTTTATTTTCATTTAATAAATAATTTTTGTAATAATTAAAATTAAAATGTTCATTGCAATTATTTATGATAATATTATTCATTATATTAATAGTAATAATGGGCTAAAAAAAATTTCAACAAAAAATGAAAAAAAATGTAAAAATGAAAAAAAATAAAAAAAAAATCAAACAGGCATTTTTTTTATATGTGTGTGTATATGAATGTGTGTGTGGGATTAATTATTTACTTTTTAATAATAAATTTATTAATTTTTTATTCTTTTTTTTTTTTTATTTTATTTTATTTACACACATATTTTAAAATACACACAGTCATATAAAATCTTTTAGATTTTAATTATAGCGAGTGATTATTTCATCAATAGTAATAATAATTCTTTATATATAGTATTATATATTGTTTATATACGATTGTAATAAATACGCATTCAATTTAGAATTTTAATTCTATTCTCTCACCAAATTAAGAAATATATAAACACACTCACCAAAACACACACAGTCATATTGTTGTTATGCAATTATTATTCATCACACAAAAATAAATACATATCTTTTTTAAATTTAAAAGACACAAAGAGTCCACACACATACACCAACTAAACCAAACCTCTCACAAATAATTTAAATAATAATAATAGTTTTTGATCTATTGTTTTTTTGTTTTGTGTGTTGTTATTTTTTTAAAAACTATCTTGTGGTATTAATGCGTTTTTATTTGTTTGTCTGGTAATTAATTTAAATAATATATAAATATATACACAAATACATATACATATATAATTAATTTTGTTTTTTTTTTTAAAATTTACAATAATAAAAAACATTTATTTTATTTTTTTTAATTTTTTCATTTTATAAATTTAAAATTATTGTATTTTCCGTAAGGAATTAATTACTTTTCATTTTTATATAAATATATTATATCAATAAATTAAATATTAAAATAATAATAATAATAATAATAATAATAATAATAATAATAATAATAATAATAATAATAATATAACATATAAAATGGGTAACAATAATTCAACAAGTAGTCATCATGGTTCATTTTCAAGGAAAAGATCAAATTCAACAGTAGTTTCATCATCAATATATTCGCCACCACCTACAAATTTGAATAGAACTAGATCAAAATCATTAATTTATAATCAACCACCATTGGATTCAGATCAATTAGATTTAAATATTATTAACAGTAGTGGGCATCAAAGATCAATTAGTAATGGTAGTAAAAATAAAAGTAGTAGTAAATCAAGTAGTAAAAAAACATCAACCAAAAATACAAAAACCAATAACAGTGCAAATATAATCGGAAATTCAAAATTTGAATTAGATATACCAACTTTAAAAATTAATGATGAAAATTTAACACCAAGAAATAATATTACACCTAGAAATGTAACACCAAGATCATTATCAAATGAAACTACTTCAACAACATCATCATCAACATCAACAAATACAGTATCATCATCATCTCCAAATATATTAGCAGCAGCATTATTAAATAGTGACGAAATTGATTGGAGTTTTAAAAATTTAACAGATTTAGATTTTGAAAGTTTAAATTCAATTGATCAACAACAACAATACAATTTTAAAAAAATTGATATTAGTCAAAATAATTTAAATTCAATCCCAAGATTAATTGGTGAATTATCAAGTAATACAATTCAAGTTTTAAATGTATATCAAAATCAAATTAATGATGTATCAACATTATCAGAACCAATTCATTTAAGAATGATAGAAAAATTAATATTATCAAAAAATGAAATTACAGATGAAACATTAAAAGAACCATGTGCAATTAATAAATTAATTACACTTAGATTTTTATCATTAGCAAGTAATAAATTGAAAAGAGGTTTCCCAAATTTTAGTGATTTAATAAACTTGGAAAAATTATTGATGGATAGAAATCAATTGGAAAATCCTGAAATTGAAGATGGCCCACCATTTAGATTACCTTGTAATTTAAAATCATTATCATTATCATACAATCAATTTAATTTCATTCCATTTACAATTACAAGTTGTTTAACATTACGAGAATTAAATTTATCAAATAATAAATTATCTGGTGAATTATCAAAAGAAATTGGTAATTTAATATACTTGGAATCATTAGATTTATCATTTAATAAAATTACCTCAATACCATTGGAAATTGGTAAATGTAAACAATTGAAACATTTAGATTGTCAATCAAATAAATTAACTTGTTTACCATTGGAAATTAGTAATTGTATGGAATTATCAATTTTAAATTGTTAAAATAATCAAATTATTGAAAAACAAGATATAAGTAATTTAATTAATTTATCGATATTATATTTTGATAATAATAAAATTAAATCATTAAACAATTGGAATGGTAGTGGTAATGGTAGTGATAATAATGGTCAATCATTAAAAATATCAGAAATTTATGTATCTGGTAACCAATTAGAATCAATTGAACAATTATGTAATTTAATTTCATTGAAAACTATATCTGCAAATTTCAATGAAATAACTGAAATACCAACAACACTTTGCAAATTAATCAATTTATGTAAAATTGAATTAAATGAAAATCAAATAACAATATTACCATCAACAATAATTGAAAATAAACAATTGTACGAAATTGATTTATCAAATAATAAAATTGAATCATTACCAACCGAACTAATCAAAATGAATCAATTACAAGATTTACAGTTATTTAGAAATCCAATATTACAGTTAATACCAAATCAATTACAGAGAAAAAATTTAATTGGTATAAAAGAATATTTAAAACAACAACAACAACAACAACAACAGTTACATGGGTGATTAATAAATAATAAAAAATAATAAACGAAAATTATAAAATCTATTTATTTAACAATTAAATTATTTAACCAATATAAAGAGTGAAAAAATCTAAACCTTCAACTTCTTTTCTTTTTAATTGATATATTATTATTTATTAAAATATTACCTTGCCATCTCGTTCTCCCCTATTTTTGAATCTCCGACAGCAATTTCCTCTGGTATTTCATCAAACACTATTCCTTGAGGAAACTTCTCTTCTTTGGTCAACTGATGTGATCCAAGGTCTTTTTTTTCTTCTTCAAGCAGATTTACTTTAGTTGGAGGTATAAAACCAGTGTTTGTGTTGTCAAAATTGCAAAAACTTTCATCACCATACAAAACTTGCATCTTCTTTTTTAATACCATATCAATTGAACTATTACCGACTATTAACTCCATTCTTTTTTTACAAACTCTTAATAACCTTATATTTTCTTTACTTGAAGAATCATTAGCATTGGTGTCCAAACTATCTATATAATTACCATTTAAAAGTAATTTAAATTTTTCGAACAAGCAAGAGTTCATTTCTTTAGCAACTCCTGTCAAACTTTTTTGGTTTTTACAAAATTGTCTTTTAATGGAATGTAATAATGATTCTGTAAAAAATGAGTTTCTATTTTTTCGTGTATTACTGCAATATCACCAGGTGTGGGAAGATAGAGAATTGCTGTATCTATTTTTAAATTTCAATTATTAGAATTTGTGGTTGGTTATAATTTAAAAATTTACACACATACTTTTCCAAATTAAATTTGTTTCATCAAAAATTAAATCATGTAAAGATTCTATATCGGGAGCTCTAATACAATCCAAAATGATTATTTTTTTAATTGATGGTCCCAAAAATAAAACAAATTGGATGTTATAAAATTAAAAATCGATAATAATAATAATAATAATAATAATAATAATAATAATAATAATAATAATAATAATAATAATAATAATAATAATAATAATAATAATAATAATAATAATA
>JACAFY010017117.1:0-14625 GCA_015252635.1 Dictyostelium capitatum | reverse complement strand
ATAAACAAAAGTGTGTACAGTAAAAATAGTATTTATTGAAACATAAAAAATAAAATAATAAATAATTGTATTAGTTTTTGTATATATTAAAAATGAGTGTTTTAAATCTGTTTATGTGTTTGGCTAATTGGATAATTGAATTTAGTGATTCTTTAAATTGGTCAATTGAATCAATAGATTTTGAAATTCAATTGGTTTTTGGATTAAAAATATTTATGATAGTTGATTATTTTAAATTAACTATTTTTGTTGAATCTAATATTGCTGAAAAATCATTATTTCATTCATCAAGTTTAAATATCTTTAAAAATTTATGGCCATAACATCTTTAAATAAAGCTGATACTTATATAAACCCGAAAGTAATATTAAAATTTTGTTGTTAATTTAATAATATAACCTTTACCCCAAATATTTGAAAGACTGATATAAGATTAAGATCTGGTTACTTATTATTATGTTACAACACTTAGTAATGATCCAAAACTATCATGTTTAGATAATAAAGTCTCAATATTATATAATTCAACAGAGATATAGAAGCTATTAAATCCTCTGCAAACATGTTTCCATTTCTTGATCCTTGATATCAAATGAAAAAGAAAAAGCAGAAGGACCAGTTGAACAAACTGAAAAGCAAGAACGTGAAGAACCAGCTCCAAAAGAAGTATAACCAATTGAGCCAACTAACCCAATGAACCAGTTCCAAAAGTAGAAAAATAATCATATAAACAAACAAACAAAATAAAACAATCAAATAATTAATGTTACTAAATATTTCGTGATTTGTTATGTGTTCAGTATTTTGTTAATGGTATTTTTAAATTGGTTCAATTGGTGACTTCATTAAAGTTTCATGTGTAGTAAAAAGAGGTATCGGATACACGAGAATGTGAAAACTAATGATAAATTTTTTTCCCCAAAATTATTTATTAATTATACTATTTTTTTGATGAAGTTGAAGTTGAAATTGAAATTGTTTAACTTAATAAGTGAATTGATGGAGAGGATTCAATTACAAGTAATGCTATTGATGGAGTTGTATTTGATGATAATAGTCCATTTTCTTTTTAGATTGATTTCAAACAGTTTGTACAAATTGCTCTCCAACTCTGGTTGAAATTTGGGGTTTGATTATCAGAACCTGTGTTGATTGAATATATTATTGTTGTAATTGTGTTTGGTGTAATTGTAATTATGCTTGTGTTGCCAATGTATATGACAAGTAAAAGACAGGTCTTGGATCCTAAATGTGATGTTTGTATCTGTGTGTGTGTGTGTGTGTATGATACAAAACCATCAACCTAAAAACCAACTAATTGGAAAATTAATTTTAAAAAAAAAATAACACTTATTTACTTGTGCGATAATTTTATTATAATAAAAAAAATTACCTCTGATGCCATAACGAAATTTACAAAATAAAATTCTAAACAATTGCAAAACTGTTTTGGACGTTATAGAATTTTTTTTTTTTTTGTTTTAAAAAATTTTATTTACCAGTGCGATATCTTTTTTTTGATGTGTTTTATTTATAAATAATAAATGAAATGAAATTTGGTATGTATCGGTGATGATATCGGTGAACGTGTTGATGGTTATTATTTTTGAATTAAATTTATCAATTACTAATCATTAATAATTGTTGAAATTATTTTAGGTAAATTTCTAGAAAAACAAACAACTCCTGAATGGGTGACAAAATATGTTGACTATAAAGGGATTAGAAAATCATTAAAAAAATATAAACAAGAAATTGAATCATTAAACATTCATATTAGTGAATTGAAAGCATATAATTTAAATAACAATGATTTATCATCAAAACAAACGAGTCCATCAATAACAGCGGGTGGTGGAGGTAATGGTGGTATATTAAGAAATAGTATTTCAACTAGTAAATTTTTAAATATTGGTAGTATTGGTCAAACACCAATTGGATCTTTAACACCATCAATTGGAATTGATACAGATCATCAAGTAACATCAATTAATACAAGTAAACAAATATTAGAATCAATGGGTCAATTAAAGGAAATTCAAGATAGATTGGTAAAATCATTAATTGATGAAGTTCAAAAAGTAAATGATTTTTATTGTGAAAGAGAAAAAGAAGCACAAGATAGATTCGATATTTTAAAAGTACAGGTACCACTATATTTAAAATCAAAAGAAAATCAAAGAAAATTAGAAAGGGAAAAAGAACAACAAGAACAAGAACAACATTTACCATCATATTCTGAATCATATTCTTTAGATGGTGTTGCAATTAGTAAAAGATTAAAAAAGATTGATGGTAGTGGTAAAGAACATTTAATTAAAATCCCAATTTCATCACAACAACAACAACACCAACAACACCAACAACACCAACAACACCAACAACACCAACAACACCAACAAGAACAACAACCAGAAATTAAAAGAATTAATCAACATCATGCTGTATTAAATTTAACACCAATTAAAACAACACCGATTACTCCATTATCACCAACTAGTAATTCCTCTTCTTCTACTTCCTCAAAGCCAATTTCACTTTCAAAAAGAGAGGTTAAAATTAGTTTATTATCTCCAACAAGTGATGACGATGATGATGACGATGATGAAGGAGAAGAAGATGATGAACATAATATTGATAGTCATCCAGATATAATTGAAATGGCAACTGTATATCACTATGATGAAGATGAATTAGAAGAAGTTTTATCAGATGGTGGTGGCGGTGGTGGTATAAATAGCAATCATGAAGGAGATGAAGAAGGTGAAGGTGAATTTGATGATGGATTATCAAGTAGTAATATTAGTAGATTTGGTAATAAAATTTCAAACACATTAAAAGAAATTAAAACACAAATTGGTAAACCAACTACAGAATTTTTTGCAAGTTCAATTGGAGAAAGAGCAAAAAGATTCATGTCTATGGGTAAACAAAAAAGTGATGAAGCATTATTAAAAGAAGCATTTAGAGAATATTATCATTATTTAGTAATTTTAAAGAATTATCAAGTTATAAATTATACAGGTTTCGTTAAAATTATTAAAAAAGCTGAAAAGAATACTGGTCTATCAGTTGGATCACAAGTAATGTCAACAATTGAAACATTACAATTTAAAAATTCAAAAAAAGTTGAACGTTTTTCAAGTTCAATTGAAAAAATACATTCAGAATTATTCAACAATGGCAGAATTAGGGATGCAAGAAAACAATTAAGAAATTCAGCAGAACATGTTGATGGTAGTACTAGTAATGTACGTTCAATGTTTTTCAGTGGTATGTGTGCGGGTTGGGCAAGTGCAATATTCTTTTTAATTTATTATTTCATTTATACTCAAGAGTTTAAAGATTTTGTCAAATTTGATAATATTTTCAATTTATATAGTGCATTTGGATTATTATTATTATGGGCATTTGTATTTGGTGTTGATGTTTATATTTGGACAAAAGCACATGTACATTATTCATTCATTTTCGAATTATCAAAAAACAAGTTAAACCATACAAAAATATTTCAATCGGTTACATTATTATCGGTAATGTGGATTACAAGTATTGGTTTTTATATGTGGCAATCAGTTAGTGGTGATTCATTTCCATTTCCATTCTTTCCTGCACAATACAATCCATTGGTATTATTGATTGTTTATTTATTGATTTTATCATGTCCATTCAATATATTTCAATTACCAGTTAGAAAATGGTTTTTACTTACTGTACTACGTGTTGTGACTGCCCCATTGAAAACTGTAAAATTTAAAGATTTCTTTATGGGTGACCAATTATCAAGTTTGGTTTTGATGATGGTACAATTTTCACAGTTTATTTGTTTCTATAGTGTTGATGCATTTAATGATGCAGATGCTGCTGTTTGTACTAAATCTGGTAAATATAAAGTAATACCATCGGCAATTATATCTGGTTTACCCGCATTTTGGCGTTTATTACAATGTTTTAGACGTTATTATGATTCAAAAGATACTGTTCATTTAAGAAATGCATTGAAATATTCGTTATCTATATTAGTGGTAATTTGTTCAACAATGGATAATTACTTTTTAAAAGGTGCTGGATGGAGTTCACCATTTAGAATTATTTGGGTATGCGTTGGTATTTCAAATTCAATGTATTCATATTATTGGGATATCATTATGGATTGGTCAATTGTAGTTCGTCCAAAAGGTCATAGTTTTAATCCATTTAAATGGACAATTAGAAAGCGTAGAATGTATCGACCTGTATTCATTTATTACTTTGCAATTTTCTCAAATCTTGGTTTTAGATTGACTTGGACTTTTACAAAATCATTACCACAATTAACAAAGATATTACCATCTTATAAATTGGTTGTTGTAATTGGTATAATAGAGATATTAAGACGTGGTCAATGGAATGCTTTTAGACTTGAAAATGAGCACCTCAACAATTGTGGTAAATTCAGAATTACAAAGGAGATTCCCTTACCCTATTCATCTTCCGACTAAAAAAAAAAATAAAAATAAAAATAAAAATAAAAAACTTGGTTGTAAATATTCAACTAAACCAGATCCACCTGTAACTAAAAATTCTTTTTGTTGTCATTGTTATTATTGCGCTGTGTGTGTATCAACGTTGGATTTTAAAAAAATGAAAAAACTTTGTGGATTTGAAACTAAATGATCAGTAATGAATTCATTTTTTTCTTTAATCCTTCAATTGTACATTTATCCATTGACAATGATTCAATATATTGAAATTTCTTTTAATTCTGTATCAATTTGAAAAAATACACTCACTATAGTTAAAAGTGGGACGAATATCTAGAACTTTAACGGTTTTGCTAAATTTATGATGTTGCGTTCAAAAGCTCGTTTTTTTAGTCTAGAACCGGTATTATAAACAAATTCATTATCTTTCAAGAGTTTAATTAATTGTAATAATCACTAAAACAATCTTTGTCAACATTAATCACCAAATAAACGCTAACGAAAGATTTATAAACTGCAATAAAATGACGTTAATTTTTTTATTTTATTTTTTTTTTTAAAATTTAATTTTTTTTATTTTTTTAAATTTGCATATATTTTTTTGGTATACAGATAATAATTTATTTTTGGACACTGTTTTTTTTTTTTTATTTACACTACCAATCGAGATTAAATTGTAGCAACAATGTCGATGCCAACTCTTGAAGGTTTTTTAGATAAATTGGGAGAGAAAGGCATAATAAAAACATATAAAACTAGATATTTTTTATTAGCAAAGAATGGAGTATGTATTAATAATTGGAAATATCTAAACACATTGTATATGTGTGTAAAGCAGTATATCTAATTCATTTATTTTTATTACCACTACTATAGTATGATATACATTATTTTGAACAACAACCACCAAATAAAGATTTAAGTTTTTCATCAAATACAACATCAAGTACAATTAATAGTTTAGGATATTTCGATGTTAGACAAATCACATCAATTAAAAAGGTAGAAGGATATAATTTTACATTTCAAGTTGAAATACCTGGTAGATTATATTATTTACGTGGAAAGAATGATAATGAAGTTAATTATTGGATAGAGGGTATAAAAGATTTAATTAAATATCATGAAGTTAGTTCAAGTCAAATGCAAGTATTGGATGGTTTAATCAAAACAAAAGATAATGAAATTTTAAAATTAAAAGAAAAAGTTAAATTATTAAATCAACGTGATGAAAATAAAATAAAATTGGCAGAAGAAACTAGAAAAGTTGAAATTGAACAATTGGTAATTAAAGAACAAGAAATTAAATCATTAGTACAGAAAATAGATCAAAACAACTCAAACACAATTCATTTTGAAAAAGAATTGGAACAATTAAAAAATGGTAAACATCATTCAGATATTGAAATTTTAAAATTAAATGAAAATGTTAAATTATTATCTGGTTCATTGCAAGAGTTTAAAGATGAAAATTTAAAATTAATTGAATCTGTATCAAATGGAAAGAATCAATTGGAAAATAAAGAAACTGAAATCAATGGTTTAAAATTAAAATTACAACAAGCAACAATATTAATCGATGAAAAAGAATCGGAAATTAATGATTTAAAAGAACAAGATAATGAATTAAAAGATGAATTATCAGAATTACAATTGGAAAAAGATGGTGAAATCGATAAGTTAGTTGATCAAATTAGTAAATTAAATGAATTATCAAAAGAAAAGGACTCTCAAATCATTCAATTAAATGAAAATAGTTTATCATCAACATCAGAATTACAATTAAAATTATCAAATTTAAATCTACAATTACAAGACAAAGATAATGATGTTGTACAGTTAAAAGAATCATTAAACGAAAAAGATCAATTATTACAAAGTAATTTAACAACATCATCAGAATTAAAAGTTAAATTAAATGAAATTCAACAACAATTAACCGAAAGTAATGATTTAATCATTCAATTAAATGGTTCATTACGTGATAAAGAATTAGAAACCATTAATTTACAAGATAAACATCAAAATGAAATTAATCAATTATTTGATAATAGTAAATCATCATCATCTGAATTGGAATTAAAATTAGTCAATTTACAACAACAATTACAAGATAAACAAAATGAAGTAATTGAATTAAAAGAATCACTCTGTGAAAAAGAAAACCAAACAAATCAATTAATTGAAAATAATTCATCAACTGTATCAGAATTGGAAGTTAAATTAACAAATGTTCAATTACAATTACAAGATAAACATAATGAAATTAATCAATTACTCGAAATTAGTAAATCGTCATCGTCTGAGTTGGAATTAAAATTAGTCAGTTTACAACAACAATTACAAGACAAAGAAAATGAATTTACACAATTGCTTGAAAATAGTTCATCATCATCATCAGAATTAGAGTCAAAATTAATAAATGTTCAACAACAATTACATGATAAAGAAAAAGAAGTGGTAGAACTAAAAGAAAATAATTCATCTTTAACATTGGAATTGGAAAATAAATTAAATTCATCTCAACAACAATTACATGATAAAGAAAATGAAATTAAACAATTGGCCGAAAATAATTCATTGTTAATATTTGAATTGGAGGCTAAATTATCAAACTTACAACAACAATTACAAAATAAAGATAATGAAATCATGCAATTGAATGAAACTAGTAAATTAGAATTATCAGAATTACATTCAATATCAAATTCACAAATTGATCAAATTAATCAATTAAATGGATCATTGTCAGAAAAAGAAAACCAAATTAATCAATTAATTGATAATAGTTCATCATCAACATCAGAATTAGAATCAAAATTATCAAACACTCAACAACAATTACAAGATAAAGAAAATGAAGTTGTAGAATTAAAAGAATCATTACATGAAAAAGATCAATTATTAGATAATAATACAGCAACATCATCAGAATTAAAAGTAAAATTAAATGAAATTCAACAAAAATTAACTGAAAGTGATTCTCAAATAATTCAATTGAATGATTCATTTTCAACTGTACAACAACAATTACAAGATAAAGAAAATCAAGTTGTCCAATTACTTGAAAATAGTTCATCTTCATCATCTGAATTGGAATCAAAATTAAATTCAACAATTGAACAGTTAAAAGAAGTTTTAATTGAAATCGATCAATTAAAAGAATCATTACAAAAAAAAGAAATTGAATATAATCAATCATCAACTGAATTAGAATCTAGTTTAAATCAAATTAACCAATTAAAAGGATCATTATCAGAAAAAGAAAATCAAATTTGCCAATTAATTGATAATAGCTCATCATCGTCATCAGAATTAGAATCAAAATTATCAAACACTCAACAACAATTACAAGATAAACAAAATGAAATTGTAGAATTAAAAGAATCATTACATGAAAAAGATCAATTATTAGATATAAACTCAACATTATCATCAGAATTAAAAGTTAAATTAAATGAAAATGAAATTCAAATTAATCAATTAAAAGAATCACTATTAAATAATGAAAAAGAAAATAAAACATCAATGGAATTGGAAGATTTAATTAAATCAACTCAATTTTCATTAAATATTAAAGAAGACGAAATTAATCAATTAAATATTTAATTTAATGAATCAACAAATGAAGTATTAAAATTAAAAGAATCAATATTAAAATTTGAAAATCAAAATAGTCAATTAAGTAGTTCAAATCAAGAATTATTTGAAAACAATCAAATGAAAATTAAAGAATTAGATTTAAATTTAAAAAATGCTCAATTAATATTATTTGAAAAACAACAAATTATAAATGACATTGAATTACAATTAAGAGATTCAATTTTAAAACAGCAACAACAACAACAACAATCATCAACTACTAGTAGTCCAGATTCATTAATTAAACAAGTGGTTGATGAAAATAATGACGAAAATCAAAGATTGGAAAATGAAGAATTAACATTTGAAAATTCAACTTTAAAAGAAAAGATTAATCAAATGGAACAACAAATTCAAGATTTATGTCAACAATTTAATAGTGGTGCAAAAGATGAAAAATTAAAAGAGTTGGAACAAGAAATTGAAAATTGGAAAAATGAATTTGACCTATTAAATGATCGTTTAAATTCAGCAAGCAACAGTAGTGGTAATAATGAACGTCAAGAATTAATAATTTCAAATCAACAATCAAATATTAAATCATTGGAAAAAGAATTATTGGAAAAAGCTAATAAAATTGATAGTTTGGAAGATCACATTGAAGGTATGAAAAAACAATATCATGTTGACATTGATGATCTATCATCAAATTTATCAAATACAAAAGAAAAATACTTTTTTGCAATTGCAAGAAGTTTAAAGTTGCAGGCGGCTTCTATGGGTTGGTTATGTTCCAAATCCATATTTGATATGTATGATGAAATTCAAAAGGAAAATATTAGCTTTGATGAATGGCCAATTTGGATTTCAAAACAACTCGAAAAATAATTTTTGACAACAACAATATACCAATAAATAATAAGTAAACAAATAAATAATAAAAATGTATCACATTGTTTTGTGTTAATTCTCTGCAATATTTATAACAATGCATTTGTATAAATAAAGATCATAATAATTTTATTTAGTCAAAAAACCAATATTTTGGGATTACGCCAAAAAAAAGTGTCTTAAAATCCAAGGATGACAAACAAAAAAATTGGAGAAGAAGGGTATCGATCCCTTTACCTTATGGAGGTCTGATTTCGTTGCTGGTTATGCAAACCATACGCTCTACCATATGAGCTACATCCCCATGACATTTGATAATTGTTTGAAAATAACAACCGCGTTTTTGTCTATTTTTCATTATTTGAAATAATATATATACAAATTTGTACTTTCTAAAAAATAAGTTTATAAAAGATACTTTTTTTTTTTCACTTGAAATATTTATAAAAAAAATTTTGATAAAAAAAAAAGTATCTTTAGAACCCATTCTTTCTTTTACTATTTTAGTTTTTTTGTTTTATTTTTTCTTTTTTTTGAATGTGTAGTTTAGATACCACACACATTGTTTATTTACAAATTTAATGATAACTTTTTAAATACATTTGTACATGGTCCAAATGGAATATCAATTACTTTAAAAATATTTAATAAATGAATATTTTTAAATAAATTTAAATTTTGTAATAGTTTTTCATTTAAAGAATTAATATAAATTGTTTTTATATTTGGTGATAATGGAAATATTATATTTGGTGCTGAACGGATGATTAAAGTATGAATTGAAGATGGTAATAAAAAAGTATCAACTGGTATTGATATTGAAGTGAATTCTAATAATGTTAATGAATTTGAATAAATCATATCTGAATTATAATTCATTGTTGATAATGATTTAACTGTATCATTTATTTCAACTTTAACATTTATACTATTACAATTTATTGTTTTCAATGGTGAATTTATACTATAACAATTTGATAACCATCCATTTATAATTTTAATATTTGTTAATTGATTTAATTCTTTGGAATTTGTTATTCTAATATTACCATTTAAAGATAATGATTTAATATGTATTGGTATTGATATTAATACATTTGAATATGATATTACTTTTAATTTAGTAATTGATTTTGGTATGTTTGATTTATCAATTGTGTAACTTGTAAATGTAATTTTTGAAAATTGATTAAAAAATGTATCATCGTCGTCATTCCATTCTAGTATATGATTTGATCCCATATTTAATTTTATTAATGACAATGGTAATAATTTTGATTTTAATATATATAATTTATTTGATGGTATCCATTTAACTGATGGATTATAATAATCTGATGTGGGAGGTGGTTGAAAACATAGTTTAGTTATAGAATTCGGTAATGTTTTAACTTTAATATTATTTGTATTATAATTGAGTGGTAATATCAATGTTTCTAATTGATTTGGTAAATATCCGTATGGTATTATATTATTAAATGATTGACCAAGATTCAAGTATTTCAAATTTAATAATGTTGATAAATTTGTTGTTCTTCCTTTTTCATTTATAAATTTTGATAATTCTGTACCACTAAAATCCAATGATGTTAAATTCAATGATGATGATAATAAACTATCAATATTAAATGATTTTAAAATTGGTGAACAACATTTAAATGTAATTAAAGATGATGGTAATGAATTTGTTTTCTGGATACAAATTAATGAACCAATATCTAAATATGTTAAACTTTGATTACCCATTGAGTCAAATTCTAATTTATTATATATTCTTGACCCTAATATTAATGTTTTCAATGTATTTGGGATTTTACCTGTAATTTGTAAATCATTTTCATGTAATCCACCAAATTTCAATGATATAACATTTGATGGCAATGATTCAATTAAATTCAATGGTTTACCAAATCCATATCCTGTAAATGTTACATTTGTTACACTATTTGGTAAACAATCTAACATTTCCAATGATAACTTTTTATCAACATCATTTCTAATAATTGGCAATTGTAATTCAACTGATCTATAATATTGAGACTCCAAACACTTTAAATCGTCAATAGATGTAATATATCTTTTTGCAGAATGTAAATTATGAAATGATAAATAACCAATGATTTTTGATCTTAATACAATATTCCTCCAAATTAAATAAAATAATTTGTCATTCATTTTTGTGTATGTTTTTATTAATATGGTGTGATATTTTTTAGCCAACTTAAAAATATCTCTTTTAAATTTTTTTTTAATTTTTTCTATTTTTTAATTCTTTAAAAAAATAGAAAATGAAAAATCAAAGATCATTGAAAGAGGAAAAAAAATATATTACTTTAGAGGATAGTATGGATTCATATTACCTCATTATTTATAAAATGATTGTCCACCAATACTTTCATATCAAGTTGACTAATTCAATGATTATTAATGTTTTTGTTGGTGTATTAAACAAAATTACAGTTTTTACATACAACAAATAAGAAATGGTGTGATTATGTAACGATTTATTGTTGGAAGAATAAACAACCACGTTTAAACCATCAAATTTCCATTTAAACCCAAGATGAACATCATGATAACAGTAATATTAAAAGTACATTGCCTACTATAAATACCACTATCTCCATCACAACAACTACAATATCAACAAGCAGCTTCACTACCACCAGCTTCATTGCAGTGAATTAATTTGGTATGATTTGTTAACCAAAGATAACAAAACTAGATTTGGTTTTTGTTCATGTTCAAAAGATGTTATTGAACTACTTAATATACAATGGAATTTTCGATGTGATATGCCAGCAAAGAAAATAGTTAAGGCAAAGTTAGATGGTACATCGAAAATTACACCATATTCACATGAATCACTTACAGTTGGTTATATAGGTATTAATGGGTGGCACACCTTTTTCCTCCTCTAAACCACCTTTATCACCTGTAAATAAATGAAAAAGTAATAATTGAAAAATTATCAATTAGTAATGAAATTAAATCAAATTTGAAACACCTTTTTAAATTAAATCAAATTAATTTTATTTGTTTTAGGTTTTGAATAAATAAATTTTACATTTTGTTATTATTAGTTATTGAATGTTTTGATGTTTTATAAGGTTCTAGAAATGAGAATAGGCGCAGTATTATTAACACCACCGGACCAAGCCATTGGAGTATCAAGTAGTTCAACCTTTAACAAACGAACATCACCTCTAATATTCATAACAACAGTTGTAAATGAATCACCACTGAGTGGATCAAGCATTGTAGTTTTCTTTGGTTTATTTGGACCAAAATAAGCACGATTACCACGATTGATTAAAATGTAATCAACTGCACCATCAACATAAGTTGCTCTTAATGTATAATCACAACCTGAATCATGACAATACCATGCAAATTCTGAAACATTTGGTTCAATTCTTTTCATGTCAACTGGATTATTTGGATCAAATCTTAAAAGAAGATTACCTAAATTTGGTTTACCAATTGGATAAAATTGAGAAAGTTCAGAATTTGGACCACCTGCAAAACTATAAGAATAAATGATTGTATAAACTTGAACATTTCTTTTATATGGAGTACCTTCTAAAATGGACCATAAACCATTGTTACTAGTTTTTAGTGTTGTTGCATCCCATAATTTAGAAGTGTAATTCCAACGTACATATGAATTAGTTGATGGAACATACTTTAAATTACTGAAATAATTTTGAACAGCAACTTCCTCAAAATCTGCCAACAATGAGAATCTATATCCTTTTGATTGATAACCTGATCCACCTTGCATAATACTTTGTTTTACACATTTACCATTACTATCTAACACTGTTGATTTATTACAATTTTTATAATAACTAGCAGTTGTTGGAACCAAAGTTGATAAAAATTCATTATGATTTTTATCGAATGCCCATTCACTTCCATAAAGTGAACCATTAACATATGGATATTTACCACTATTATATGATTCTATAATAAAAATTAGTAACTATTGATATTGTATCATGATAGTAGCATGGTTATAAATACATACCACCTGCATGTGGTAATCCAAATCCATGACCTGCTTCATGAATGAATATTCCTGCATAATAATGATCTCCTGATGATCTACCCCATGTACTGTTAAAATATATATATAGTTCATTAATAACAATTTATATTTATGTTTGGGAAGTAATGTTTAATATACATACCCTAAACCACCACCAGTTCCTTGCCAAGTACCATTTGAATCTAAATGTAATAATGGAGCATAATATTGAACATGATCATTACTTTCACCATATTCAGTTCTTATTTGGCCCATAATATTTAAGGTGTAACTCATGATATCATAACCACCTGCTTTTTGATCAGAGCCTGTAAATTTCTTTGCTGGTGCACCATTTGATGGTGGATAAACAATATATGGCCAAGAGAAATGACCAAGTACATGATTAACTACTTTTAATGATGAAACTGACCATTTTTCATATAATTCATTAACAACATCTTTTTCAACATTTGAGGTAACTGAAAGATTTGCTGTATTTTGTTCATTTGCACCAAATAAATAAAATGGTAAAATCCATACTGTGAAATCAATATCTCTAGTAACACTTGGATAATAAAATGTTGATTTTAAACCTGGTGCATTAAATTGAATTCTCATTAATGGTTTAAGAAATTCACCTGGAATCCAAACACTATGATGTACACCACCCATATATATAGTACCATTTGATTCAGTTGGTGGCAATTTATTTGGATGATTTAATGCAAATTTAGCAACATATTTATTATCTCTATCCCAAATTCTGATTGTATAATCTAATGATTTGTTATTAAAATTAACCAATAATAAGGAATCACGCCCACCAATAATATCTAAACGTTGAGTTTCATTATTTAATTTCCATTGTTTACCAGTATGTAAAATACAATGAGTTTGACAAATTCTAATTTCATTTACTTCCAATGGAGTATTACATGTATCTTGTGATAATGTAACATTAATGAAAATAATAAAAATTATAACAAAAATTGTTAAAATTTTAATCATTTTTTTTTTTTTTTTTGAAATAAATAAATAATAATAATATATAATAAATGATAATAAATGATAAGTAATGTACAATAAAAATAAAATATATAAAATGAAATTGAAAGAATTTTTTTTTTCTTTTTATATTTAAAATGTTATGTGTGAATTTAAACTTTTTTTTTAAAAATAATTTGTCTAAAAAAATATCACAAACCTTCGTAACAGTTTATTTTTAAATTGATATTTACCCATTTCATTATAATAAATATGTGGAAACTAACTACTGATATGCATTGATATCTTTTATAATTCTTCAAAATCACCCACTTCAATTCCACATTTGATCAAAATGAGCATTTTCTTTTGAAAAAATTGGATATTTCGATATTTTTTTGAAATTTTTTAAATTTTGAAAAGTTACCAATCATCCAAAAATATATGCACACACTACCTTATCGATTAACACAATACACAAAACAGTTTACATTATGATAATAAACCAATTTAAATATCTTGAAGTAAAGTGAATTTTAACAAGCTCTTTTTTTTATATATTTTTTTCAATACATAGAGATCTTTTTTTTTTTTATTTTTTTTTTTTTTTTTAAAAATTTATTTTTTTATTTTTTATTTTTTATTATTTATTTTTTTTTTTTTTTTTTTAGA
>JACAFY010017106.1:0-14675 GCA_015252635.1 Dictyostelium capitatum | reverse complement strand
TTTCAAGATCAAGACGCCATACGTCTTTTAGTTCGGGCTGTTTGGCTCGGAGATGTGTATATGAGTCAGTGGCGAGACCGACGACACTGTCGAAAGCATCGGTATCGCCCGCACCTGGCAGGAAATCGAACGCGCCGATGTCATCCTGCACCTGCAGGCCGCCACCGCCCCCGGCGCCGCACTCGACGCCCAGATCACCGCCCGCCTGCCGCCGCGCACACCGGTGCTGAAGGTGTTCAACAAGGTCGACCTGTTATCCACAGCTTTCGCGCCCGGCCCGGGCGAACTTGGCATCTCGGCCAAGCGCGGAGCCGGCCTGGCCGCGCTGCGCGCCGCACTGCTGCAGATCGCCGGCTGGACCCCCGGCGCCGAATCGCCCTGGCTGGCCCGCGAACGTCACCTGCACGCCCTGCAGGACGCCGCGGAACACCTGGCCCTGGCCGCAGAACATGCCGAGCAAGACGACCGGGTGCTGGACCGGTTCGCAGAAGAATTGCGGCTGGCGCATGACAGCCTGTCGAGCATCACCGGAAAATTCACCAGCGACGATCTGCTGGGGGAGATCTTTTCCAGCTTCTGTATTGGCAAATAGCGCAACAAAAAGTCGTATTTGCCGATTTTTCCTACAGTCGATGAGCCCCGCCGACACGCACAATGCGTGTTTCCGGCGTGATGCAGAGCAGCCTGCAGAGGTCGGTCCATCTGAACATAGGGCTCATCACCAGACTATGACGCGACCGTCCTCGAAAAGAGCCGCGGCCTTGAGGGCCATCAGCGTGCAAGACGAGATCGTCTACTTATTGGCATCACAGAAAGACCCCGTCATTACGGCATTCCGAGACCACTGGAACAAGCACTGCGACCTGTGGATTCAAGAGATGGACGCGGGCCAGCTGTCTGTCGCGACATTGACCGGTAACGTCATGCTGTCATTGCGGGAAAGCCTGCCCATTTTCTTGCGCGCTATCCCACCAAAAGATCGCCGTGCGTTCAATCTCGCGTACCGAGGGATGGTCATCGCTACCTTCCCTGATTTTTACGAGCAGGACGAGAGCGAGCTTGATGCGATCATCGCGCGCGGGAAGATCAGGAATGACGATGAGTTCCATCTCATCGAGTTCTATTTCGAGCAACAGCAGAACATCGACCGTGATAGTTCCGCAAGCGCAGCACTACGCCAACTCATGGACGATTTCGAGTTCAGAGAGCACTGAGGATCAGCGCCATCCTGGGACTGCGCATCCTCGCCTAACCCTGCAACGGCCTCGCCGTCAGCACCCGCAGTTCGTCCAACAGCTTCACCGCCGGCCCGGGCAGCAAGCCCTGGCTGCGCCGAAACGCCGTGAGCGTACGAGTATCGGCGGTGCCGGGAATGTCCAGCCTGTCGATCAAGCCGGCACGCCGTTCCGCGTCGAACATTGGCTCGGGCATCCACCCCAGGAAGTCCGAGTGCGCGATCAGGCTCTTGAGCACCGTGATGGAGCGCGTTTCGACCACCACATTGGGCATCGGCAGCCCATGGTCGGCAAAGACCTTTGTCATGTGATTGAACGGCCCGGTGCCCTTGGGCAGGATGGCCCATTTGTGATCCAGCGTGTCGGCCAGCGCCAGTGCGCCACGCGCCCGCAGAGGGTGGCTTACGCCGGCCACGACATGGCTGACGTCCTCCCAGCGGCAGTCGGGCACGGCCACGATGTCGTCGCTGTCTTCTCCCAGCACACCCAATGCCAGATCGATCTCGCGCGATATCAGCGCGCCGGCCAGGCGATCCCACACGCCTTCGATCACCTCTACCCGCAGGTTCGGCCACTTGCGGCAGGCGCGGTCGATGGCCAGCGGTAACAGCAGGCAGGCAATGCTGCCCACCGCGCCGACGCGGATGGTGCCCTTGGCCAGACCCAACATGGCATGGATTTCTTCTTTCGCGGCTTGGGCCTCGCGTTGCAGCAATCGTGCGTGCGGCAGCAAGGCCTGCCCGATATCGGTCAGTTGCATGCCTTTGGAGTGACGCTCGAACAGTGGCGCGCCGACCTGTTCTTCCAGGCGCCGGACGATACGGCTCAACGCGGGCTGCGTCACGCTGAGCTGGTCCGCAGCCCGGCCCAGGCTTCCGGCTGCTGCGATGGCATTGAATGCCGCGAGTTGCTGAAGATCGAAAGTCATACCAAAGCGTAATGACTTTGTGCAGATATATCAATTCTCAAGAATGGCGCGCCCCGAGACACTAACCCCGTCTTCCATTTCAGGCCATGCCGGCTCATCAGCCGACCGCCTTCTCCTGAAAATCATGATCGAAACCCTTGATCTCCAAACCTCGCCAACGGCTTGCGATGCCGGTGCAGTGACCTTCACGGTGCGCGACGCCGTCTTCGATCTGATGCGCCGGTTCAACCTGACCTCGGTGTTCGCCAACCCTGGGTCGACCGAACTGCCGATGTTCCGAGATTTCCCGGCGCAATTCCGATATGTGCTGGGCCTGCAGGAAGCGACAGTGGTCGGCATGGCCGACGGCTACGCCCAGGCCACCCATAACGCGGCCCTGGTGAATCTGCATTCGGCCGCAGGCGTGGGCAACGCCATGGGCAACCTGTTCACCGCGCACAAGAACCGCACGCCGCTCGTCATCGTGGCGGGCCAGCAGGCGCGCGCCATTCTGCCGTTCGAGCCTTTCCTGTGCTCCAGCCAGGCCACAGAGCTGCCCAAGCCGTACGTGAAATGGAGCATCGAGCCTGCCCGGGCGCAGGACGTGCCGCTGGCCATCGCCCGTGCGTACTACATCGCCATGATGCCTCCGCGCGGGCCGGTGCTGGTGTCGGTGCCGGTGGATGACTGGGATCAACCGGCGGAACCGGTGGCGCCACGGCTGGTCAGCGATGCTGTGCGGCCCCAGCCATCGGTCCTGGACAAGATAGGCGCCATGCTTGATGCCAGCGAGCGCCCGGCCATCGTCGTCGGCGCGGCCGTCGATCGCGACAATGCCTGGGACGATATCGTCGCGCTGGCGCAAGCCCACAATGCCCGCGTCTGGGCGGCGCCGATGTCGGGGCGTTGCAGTTTTCCCGAAGACCATCGCCTGTTCGCGGGCTTTCTTCCTGCGATGCGTGAAAAGATCGTCAGCCTGCTGGCCGGCCACGATGTCATTCTGGTCGCCGGCGCACCGGCGTTCGCATACCACGTCGAAGGCGCAGGCCCGCACATTCCCGAAGGCGCGGCGCTGTGCCAACTGACCGAAGACCCTGACACCGCGGCCTGGACGCCGGTAGGCACCACCGCCGTGGGCAGCCTGCGCTTGAGCCTGCGCGACCTGCTGGCCAGGCCCGCCCCGGCGCCCAGGCCTTTGCCCGCGCCACGGCCTTGCAGGCCCGCGGCGGCGCCTGAAACGCCCATGACCACGGCGTTCGTCCTTCAAACCCTGGCCGAGGTGCGCGGCCCTGACGACATTGTCGTGGAAGAAGCGCCCAGCGCACGTCCCGTCATGCAGATGCACTTGCCTCACGTCCGGCCTGAAACCTTCTACACCATGGATAGCGGCGGCCTGGGCTACGGCATGCCCGCGGCGGTGGGCGTCGCGTTGGGCAAGCCGGGAAAGCGGGTGGTCGCGCTGATTGGCGACGGCTCGAGCATGTATTCGCTGCAGGCGCTCTGGTCGGCCCGGCAGCACAACCTGCCCATCACCTTCCTTATTCTCAACAACGGTCGCTATGCGGCCTTGCAGGACTTTGCGCCCGTGTTCGGCTTTTCGGCCGGGGACGTGGTCGAGGGCACGGAACTGCCAGGCCTGGATTTTCCTGCCCTGGCCGCGGGGATGGGATGCAGGGGCATGCGCATCGACGATCCGCACCGACTGCGCAGCGCGCTGACCGAGGCGCTGACCAGCGGCGAACCTGTGCTGATCGAGGTACCCGTGGTCTGACACATACCGCCAGAACAAGGGCGCCCGGCGAGGCCAGCCCGCTATCAATAAGGAGACAACCCCATGCAAGTATCCATGCTGATCAACGGCGAAAAATCGCAGACGGCCAACGGCGCCCATTTCGAACGCCGCAATCCGCTCGATGGTAGCGTCGCCTCCCGCGCCCCTGCGGCACGCCCCGAGGATGCCGTCGCCGCCGTCGAGGCCGCCGAAAAGGCATTCAAGACCTGGTCCAGGACCGGCCCGGGCGAACGCCGAGCGCTGCTGCTCAAGGCCGCGCAAACACTCGCTGCCAAGTCCGCTGACCTGGCAACGGCAATGGCAGCGGAAACGGGCGCATCCGCCGGCTGGTCTGACTTCAACGTGCAGTTGGGTGTCAACACGCTGCTCGAAGCCGCATCGCTGACGACCCGGATCAACGGCGAAGTCATCACCTCGGATGTGCCAGGCAGCCTTGCCATGGCATTGCGCCAGCCGGCGGGCGTGGTGTTGGGCATCGCCCCCTGGAATGCGCCCGTCATCCTTGCGGTACGTGCGATCGCCACGCCGCTGGCCTGCGGCAATACAGTGGTGCTCAAAGGTAGTGAAACCTGCCCCGCCACACAGGCACTGGTCATCGATGCGCTTCATGAGGCAGGCCTGCCCCGGGGCGTCGTCAATTTCATCACCCATGCGCCGGCCGACGCGGCCTCGGTCGTGCAAGCCATGGTCGCCCATCCCGCCGTGCGCCGAGTCAATTTCACCGGCTCGACTCAGGTCGGAAAGCGCATCGCCGCCACTTGCGCCCAATATCTCAAGCCCGTGGTGCTGGAACTGGGCGGCAAGGCGCCGTTCATCGTGCTGGATGACGCCGACCTGGACGCGGCCGTCAATGCGGCGGTGTTCGGCGCATTCGCCAACAGCGGGCAGATCTGCATGTCGACCGAGCGCGTGATCGTCGATACGCGCATCGCCGACGCCTTCGTCGCGCGGCTGGCGGCGCGCGCGGCGGCCCTGTCGCTGGGCGATCCACGCGAAGGCGACGTCGTGCTGGGCTCCGTCGTGGACATGACCACGGTGCAGCGCTGCAACGCGTTGATCGATGATGCGCTGGAGCGGGGCGCCAAACTCGTGGCGGGCGGCAAGGCAGACAGCACCCTGATGCCGGCCACCTTGCTGGATCACGTGACGGCAGACATGCGCATCTATCACGAAGAAGCCTTTGGACCGGTCAAAGGCATCGTCCGCGTCGACGGCGTGGAAGCAGCCATCTCCTGCGCCAACGACAACGAATACGGGCTCGCCGCGGCAGTGTTCGGCCGCGACGCAGGGCGAGCGATCGAAGTCGCCAAACGGATCGAATCTGGCATCTGCCATGTCAATGCGCCGACGGTGCACGACGAACCCCAAATGCCGTTTGGCGGCGTCAAGCATAGCGGCATCGGCCATTTCGGCGGCCAAGCGGGCATCGACGCCTTCACCGACCTGCGCTGGATCTCGGTGCAGACGACGACGCGCAGCTACCCCTTCTAATTCTGCTTACCGAGACAATCCTATGCGAACCCAGGTGGCAATCATCGGCGCAGGCCCGGCGGGTCTGACCCTGTCGCACATGTTGCATCAGCAGGGCATCGAATCCATCGTTCTCGAAACACGCGCGCGCGATGCCGTGGAAGCGACCATCAGAGCCGGCGTTCTCGAACAAGGAACCATTGACCTCCTGACGGAGATCGGCGTTGGCGAACGCATGCAGCGCGAAGGGCTGCGACACGCCGGTACGGTGCTGCGCTATGACGGCCGCGACCATCGGATCGACTTTGCCGAACTCACCGGCGGCAAGACCGTCATGGTGTATCCCCAGCACGAGGTGTTGAAAGACCTGGTTGCCGCGCGGTTGGCCACGGACGGAGATATCCGCTTCGAAGTCTCGGAAGTCAGCGTGCACGATATCGACTCGGACAAGCCTTATGTCCGGTACCGCGACAGCCTCGGGAACACGCAGGTCATTCACGCCGATTTCATCGCGGGCTGCGATGGCTCTCAAGGCGTATGCCGGCCGGCCGTGCTGGCAAGCCATCCCACGTTCCACGAACACGTCTATCCCTATGCGTGGCTCGGCATCCTGTGTCATGCGCCGCCATCCTCCGACGAACTCATCTATGCACACGGCGGCGGTGGCTTCGCATTGGTCAGCACACGCTCGCCCCGGGTTCAGCGGATGTACCTGCAGTGTGATCCCCAAGACAAGACCGAAAATTGGCCCGAGGCTCGCATCTGGACCGAACTTCGCACCCGGCTGCGTACCCACGACGGGTGGGCGCCCAATGAAGGAGAGATCTTCAGCAAGACAGTCGTCGGCATGCGCAGCTTCGTGATCGATTCGATGCAGTCCGGACGCTTGTTCCTGGCGGGGGATTCGGCCCATATCGTTCCCCCCACGGGCGCCAAGGGGCTGAATCTTGCCATATCGGACGTGTGCATCCTGGCCCGTGCCTTCATCCCGTTCTACAAGGACAGCACCCGCACCCTGCTCGATAACTACAGTGCTACGGCATTGGCCCGGGTATGGCGGGCGCAGCGCTTTTCGTGGTGGATGACATCGTTGCTGCATACCGCCCCCGGCGCCGATCAATTCCAGAAACGACTGCAGTACGCGGAACTGGACTATCTGGCCAGATCCTCGTCCGCACGCGCCGTACTGGCCGAAAACTACGTTGGCCTGCCCATGGATTTTCCCGTGAACTAGCACCATCTTTTCCACCGCAGCACATCATCGCGGGGCGCCGCAACAAAGTAGAGCGCCCCCGATCGGAGACAACAATGACATCACCTTCTTCCTTGCCGTCGGCACAGCGGGCCATGGCGGTTCCACCCTTCGGCGCATCCGCGCAGCGGGGTCCCGTTGCATCGGAACGTCCGGCGGCGGGTACAGCCGATATCGGCAAGATGCTCGACGACGGCCCCTACACCAGCATGCAGAAGTTCGTCGTGCTGCTTGCCGCCTTGTCGATCGTGATGGACGGCTTTGATGGCCAGCTCATCGGCTTTGCCATTCCGATGATGATCAAGGAGTGGGGCATCACGCGCGAAGCGTTCGCCCCCGCCGTCGCTGCGGGATTGATCGGGATGGGTATCGGCAGCGCCTTCGCGGGATTGTTCGCCGATCGCTTCGGGCGCCGGATGGCGGTGATATGCAGCGTGCTCGTGTTCGGTACAGCCACTTGCGCGATCGGACTGGCGCCGGACGCCATGACCGTTGCCGTCCTGCGATTCATCGCCGGATTGGGTATCGGGGGTGCGTTGCCCAGCTCCACCACGATGACCGCCGAATTCACACCGGCACGCCGACGCACGCTGGCCGTGACCGCCACGATTGTCTGCGTCCCCTTGGGCGGAATGCTGGCAGGTCTTTTCGCCGGCCAGGTCTTGCCCGCATATGGCTGGCGCGCGCTGTTCTTCATGGGCGGCGCATTGGCCATCGCCTTGGGCATTCTGTTGCTGATCATGCTGCCCGAGTCCCCCCGCTATCTGTCGCGCCATCCACGCCGTTGGGCCGAGTTGACCAAGCTGCTGCTCAGAATGGAACGCCCCATGGCCGATGGCGTGCGCTACACCGACGTGCGTGAGCAAGCCAACGAAAAGCAGGGCGGCTTCCGCGCCCTGTTCATCGCCGGCTTCGCACGCGACACCATCGCCATCTGGGTCGCGTTCTTCATGTGCCTGACGGCCGTCTACAGCGCATTCAGCTGGTTGCCGACCATGCTGGCGTCCGAAGGTTTGCCGTTGGGTATCGCCGGTTCGGGCTTGACCGCCTACAACCTGGGCGGCGTCATCGGCGCACTGGCATGCGCGGTCGCCATGACGCGCTGGGGCTCGCTCTGGCCGCTGGCGATCTGCTGCCTGGGGGCGGCCATCAGCGCATTCGCCATGCTGCAGGTCGACGCGACGCAAAGCAGCAGCCTGTTGATCTTCGGCTTCGGCGTGCATGGCCTGTTCGTCAATGCCGTGCAGTCCACCATGTATGCGCTCTGCGCCTTCATCTATCCCACCAGCGTGCGGGCGACCGGCACGGCATCCGCGCTGGCTTTTGGACGCCTGGGGGCGATTTTGAGCGCGTTCATCGGCGCAACCGTCATTACCCGAGGGGGTGCGCAAGGCTATCTGACACTGCTGGGCTCTGTCATGGTGGTAGCACTGATCGCGTTGCTGCTGGTGCGCCGGCACATTCCTGCACAAAAGGAGCACGCATGAACATCGCAATTCTCGGTGCTGGCGCAATGGGTTCATTGTTCGGCGGCCTGCTGGCCGAGGCGGGTCAAGATGTCATTCTGCTGGACATCAACGAAGGACATCTGAACGCCATCCGCAACAACGGCCTGGGCCTGTGCACCGACAGCGGTGATCGCCAGGTAACGCGGTTGACTGCCATGCGCCCCGAGCAGGCGCAAGTATCCCCCGATCTGCTGATTGTGTTCACCAAGACTTTGCACACGGAAGCGGCGCTGGCAGGCGTACGCAGACTGCTCTCACCGGATACCTTGGTGCTGACCCTGCAAAATGGACTTGGCAACATCGAAGCGGTCGGCCGCCATGTGCGGCAGGACCGCATCCTGATCGGAATGACCACCTGGCCTGCCGATCTTGTCGGCCCCGGCCAAGTGCGTTCACACGGGCAGGGCCTGGTCCGCATCATGCCGGTCGAGATCCAGCAGCAGAAGGCTGCAACTCAGGTGGCAAAGATACTGAGTCTGGCCGGCTTGCGGTGCGAAGTCGATCCGCAGGCCTGGACTGCCATCTGGGAGAAAGTGGCCTTCAATGCCGCCTTGAACAGCCTTTGCGCGGTCACTGGCTGCACGGTGGGGCAGTTGAACGCAGTATCCGACGGCCTGGCATTGGCGCGGGCGGTGGTGGCCGAAGTGATCGCAACCGCGCAGTCAGCCGGCATCAACGCCGACGCTGCGCATTGCATGGCCAGCGTCACCGATGCCCTCGCCAGGCACAAGGCGCACAAGCCATCCATGCTGCAGGACGTCATTGCAGGACGCCAGACCGAAATCGAATCCATCAACGGCGAGGTGGTGGCCCGCGCTCACCGGGCGGGGATAGCGGTGCCGCATACCGAGATGCTGCTGGGACTGGTGCGGTTGATCCAGGCCCGCAAGGCAGAAGACGCATGACCTTGTTTGAATCATTTCTGTCACATGCGTCATGCCGCGAGTGCTTTTCCGATCGAGAAGTGCTGGCCGCCATGCTGCGCGTGGAGTCCGCGTTGGCAGAAGCTCAGGCCGAACACGGCGTGATTCCCGTCGATGCCGCCCGCGTCATCGCCAGGCATTGTGATATTGCCGGCTACGACGTGGCGGCGATCATGGCCCAGGAAGCCGGCGCCGGCAGCGTCGCGATTCCGCTGATACAGGCATTGAAACAGGCGGTACAGGCGCAAAGCGAAGCCGCCTGCGCGTTCACGCATATGGCCAGCACCAGCCAGGATATTGCCGACACGGCCCTTGCACTGGTGACCCGCGACGCGCTGGCGTTGATCGCCAAGGATCTGCGCCGGGCGGTATATGCCGGCCTGGCGCTGGCCCACAGACATGCGCGGGACCCCATACTGGCGCGCACATTGATGCAGCCGGCGTCAGTCACCAGCTTCGGATTCAAATGCCTGGCCTGGACCGCGCCATTGGTGCGCGCGCACTTGCGATTGCATCGTACGGCCGGACAAGCCCTGCAGCTGCAGCTGGGAGGCGCCGTCGGCACCTTGGCGCAGATGAAAGGCAAGGGCCCGGCGGTCGCCGCGAGCATGGCACGTTCGTTGGGATTGCATAACCCGGAGATCTCCTGGCACACCCAGCGCGATGCCTGGGTCAGCCTGGGCTGCGAACTGGGTGTCCTGGCCGGCAGCCTGGGCAAGATTGGCCGCGATCTGTCGCTGGCAGGACAGTTTGAACTCAGCGAGGTCTTCGAGCCGTCCGGGCCTGGACGTGGCGGTTCGTCCGCCATGCCGCACAAACGCAATCCTGTGTCCTGCCTGACCGCCATCTCGGCTGCGGCGCGCGCCCCTCAGCAGGTCGCCAGTCTGTTGGCCGCCATGCCACAGGAAAACGAGCGCGCATTGGGACTCTGGCAGGCCGAGCTGGCCGAATGGCCGGCGCTCGTCATGACCGTGCATGGCAGCCTGGCCGCCATGGCCGATGCACTGGAAGGACTGGTCGTCGACACCTCCCGCATGCGCCAGAACATACAGCGGCTTGTCCAGGCACTGCCGTCGAGCGTGGCCGGCCAGTGGTTCGACGCTGAATTGGCGGATGACATCGCCGTAACCACGCAGCAACAGGCCGACAGGCTCCGGCGCGAATTCGACAGTGTCGATGCAAGCTGACCTCATCCGGAACTTATCCACAGGACATTCGCCATGAACCCAAAGCCATTGCCAGATTCTGTCCACGCCTCGGATGCCGAAAACGCCGCATGTCAGGCCGGCGAACGCAATCGCCGCCGCATTCTCGGCGACGCCTGGGTGGACCGGTCAAAGGCCGCACGCAATCCGTTCACGGCCGACTTCCAGGACCAGATCACGCGTCATGCCTGGAACGACATCTGGGGCCGTCCCGGCCTGGGCGACAAGACACGGCGATACCTGGTGTTGGCAATGATGCTTGGCACCCACGCCTATGACGAATTCATGCTGCACGTGCGTGCGGCGTTGGATGGCCCCCAGGAATCCCGCCTCTCGCCGGACGACATCAAGGAAATCATCTTGATGGCGGCCATCTATTGCGGCGTGCCGGTAGCCAATCACGCATTCGGCCTGGTCGCGGCTCTGTTGCGCGAGCGAGGCCTGATCGACGCCTCCGCCGGCACCCCGACCCCGCCGCAGGGATGAATCCCCTTCATTGACCCATGGAGACTTCTATGAAAACCACAATCGCCTCTCCGACGCAGCGGTTTTCCGCTGCCAGCCTGTCGGCGCGAGACTGGAACAGCCATCCCTCCTATCTCTACGAGGGCTATCGCTCGACCGCCAAGCGCGGGCCGCAACAGCCGCTAGTGCCATTGAAAGCGGCGTTGGGGGAATTGCGTCGGCCTGTCTACGGCCATGATTGCGTCGGCGAACTCGATCATGACCTGACCCGAAATGCCCGCCGCAATGGCGAGCCCATCGGTGAACGCATGGTACTGGCGGGTCAGGTGCTCGATGACCGGCGTCGCCCAGTGCGCAATACGCTCGTGGAAATATGGCAAGCCAACGCCGCCGGTCGCTACGTGCACAAGGCGGACCAACACGACGCGCCATTGGATCCCAACTTTCTGGGAGCCGGCAGGTGCATGACCGACGACGAAGGGCGCTATCGCTTCCTGACGATCAAGCCGGGCGCCTACCCGTGGGGCAATCACCCCAACGCCTGGCGCCCGCAACATATTCACCTATCCCTGTTTGGCCAGTGCTTCGGCAGCCGTCTGGTCACGCAGATGTACTTTCCCGGGGATCCGCTGCTGCCATTCGACCCGATGTATACCGGGACGCCACCAGCCGCTCGCAGCCGGCTGGTGGCGGATTTCAGCCTCGACTTGACAGAGGAGGGCTACGCCCTGGGGTATCGCTTTGACATCGTATTGCGTGGCGTGGATGAAACCCCGTTTGAAAACCAGTGAGACTCGCTCATGATGCACGGACTTGAAACCAATTTTGGACAGACCCCGTCACAGACCGTCGGCCCGTACTTCGCCTACGGATTGGCGGCCTCGCAGTACGGCTACGACTTCAACCAGCCCTACGGCAGCGTAGTGGCCCTGGGTCATGCGCGCGGTGAACGCATCCGGCTCGAAGGCCGGATACTCGATGGCAATGGCGAAGCGATATCGGATGCGCTGGTCGAGATCTGGCAGGTGGACGGCGAAGGCGCGTATCCATGTAGCGCCGACGACGCATTGAAGGGCGGCTTTCGGGGAATTGGCCGTAGCGGTACTGGCACCGATGCACAACATCGATATCGCTTCGATACCGTAAAACCAGGTGCTCAATCGCCAGGCGAGGCGCCGCATATCGACATGGTCGTCACCATGCGTGGACTGCTGCTGCATGTATTCACACGCGTCTACTTTGACGATGAAACCCAGCGCAATTCTGGCGATGCCGTACTGAAGGCCGTGCCGGTCGGGCGCCGCCACACCTTGATCGCCCGGCGCGTGCAGAAGGGCAATGAGGTAACGTATGAGTTCGACGTGCATATGCAGGGCACGGACGAGACTGTCTTTTTCGACCTTTGAACCTCTGCAGCTCCCGAGAGCCGGCATGACCGCGCACCGCATCCGCCAAGCCACTACTGCCGACCTGGCCGCCATCGAGCGCATCGTCCACGACGCGTATCGTCATTACATAGACCGAATCGGGGCAACGCCCGGTCCGATGCGTGACGACTACCGCCAACGCATCTCGCAAGGCCAGACGCAAGTGCTGGAAGACGACGCCGGCATACAGGCCGTGCTGGTGTTGGTGCGCGAACCGGACTGCTTGCTGCTCGACAACGTAGCCGTGTCTCCGGCCGCGCAAGGCAAGGGGTATGGACGCGAACTGATGCAGTGGGCCGAGATTCAGGCGCGCCAGGCGGGCTATCGGCAGATACGGCTTTACACGCAGGAATCGATGACCGAGAACATTGGCATCTATCAACGCTATGGCTACGTTGAAACGCATCGCGCCGAAGAGATTGGTTTGAAGCGCGTGTTCATGACCAAGTCTCTGCGATGAAATTCCTTTCAATAAATGAGTAATTACTCATTTATTGAAGATCACGAACGCGCATGAATCATGCGCGCCCCAACGCCATATTCAACTCTGAAAGCCAAGAAAAATGGCGATGAATTCGACGATATCGCTTTCATCATTTCTGGGGCAAAAAGAACAATATGAGCTTTTACTCATAAAACATAAAAAGGGGGGATTACTTATGCAAAACCCCTGTATTCAAGCACTTTTCTCAATAATTCCCAGGCTTGTCCGCACGCAATGACGGCACTGCACGGATCTGCTCCCGAGCGATCCGGTTGCTGGCCAACGACTTGGCATACACCGAATCCGGCCGAATTTTCTGCGCAATGACAAAGCCCGTGATGCAGGCGAGCATCAGCGGCAACATGACCTCGTAGCTCAACGTCATCTCGAAGATCATCAGTATCGACATCAACGGCGCATACGTCGTGGCAGCGAGCAGCGCCCCCATACCCACCACGGCATAACTCGACACGGCAGACAGGTCACCAGCGGGAAACAGCGCATGCAATCCGCTGCCATAGAGGGCGCCGACCGCCGCGCCTACAAACAGCGTCGGCGTGAACACGCCGCCGATTGCCCCCGAGCCCACGCTGGCGCCGGTCGCCACGATCTTGAACAGCAGTACCGCCGCCACAGCCTGCCAGGCCCACTCGCTGTGCAACATGCTGTTCACCACGCTGTAGCCGTTGCCCCAGACTTCGGGCTTGAACACAGACAAGGCCCCAACCACCAGCCCGCCGACCGCCATGCGGGTCCACAACGGCAGCGGCATGCGCCGAAACAGTGCCTTGGACGCATCCAGAAAACGCAGGAATTGCGGTGCCACCAGGCCGGCGATCAGCCCCAGACCCAGATAATTGACCACTTCCCAGCCCGATACGAAGTCGAAAGGCGGCATATGGAAAACCGCGTCGTAGTGCAGGATCTGGCGGGTCACGATGTTGGCGACCACCGACGACACCACCAGCGGAACCAGGGTGGCCGACGAAATCGCGCCGTAGACGATCTCGGAAATGAACAAGGCGCCGGCAATCGGCGCGTTGTACGCCGCGGTGATCCCGGCCGTGGCGCCGCAGGCCACCAGCAGGCGCAGGTGGCGCGGCGGCAGCACCAGGTAGCGACCGGATAGCGACGAGAACATGGCGGCCAACTGCACCATGGGGCCTTCACGCCCAATGGATGCCCCGGAACCGATTGAAAACAAAGAAGAAATGCTGCGCGCCACGGTTTGCCGAAAACCAATGACGCCGCGGCCGATGGAGATCGCTTCCATATAGTCGGCAGCGCCGCGCCTGGGCAGGCGGCTGACCGCCCATTGCAAGATCAGCCCGGCAATCGCGCCTCCTGCCGCCGGCAACAGGAATCTTTGCCAGGCTGACAGGCCCCGCGCAAGCGAGACCATGCCATGCGGTTCGTCCGCACCGGCCAGCAGCATCTGGATCCCGCCCAGCAATTCCCGAAATATCACGGTGGCCAGTGCGCCAGCCAGTCCCATCAACGCCGCCGCGCACAGTGTGGCGGGCAAGTTGTCGGCCAGCAAACGGCCTCTCAGCCAGGTCGCCCAGGCTGGTTTCTTGATTCTGATTTGTCGTGCCATGGCCGAATTCTACGGCGGAAAGCTGCTCACTTTTTGTTCAGGCAACCGTCAACCGCGGCAGGGATTCCTCCCCTGGCAGGGCCAATTTCCCAGGCGCCTGCAGGGCCCTTTACGGGGCTGGAAAGGGGCGAAAACCAGGGTAGGCAATGGGCGGTTTTTCGGGGTAAAAGTGCCGCTTCCGACCCCGGCTTCCAGAAAAGGGCCTGTGGATAACTCCTAAGGCGGCAGGTTGTGCACATTGTGTGGCTGCAAGTTCAACAAGCGGGGGTTTTTGGCCCGGTCCGAAATCTTGTCCAACTTCAACTTTTTTCCAACAAAGAGTTATTGCACAGCCAAAAACGGCCGCAAGTTCATGAAAAAAAACAGGTTTCCAAGGTTAAGGTAGTTATCCACAGGGCTTATTAATCATT
>JACAFY010017097.1:8165-35304 GCA_015252635.1 Dictyostelium capitatum | reverse complement strand
TTTTTTATAATTTTTTTTATTTTTTATTTTTATTTTAAAATTTTTTTTGTTTTAATTTTTTAATTTTTTTTTTTTTTTTTTTTTTTTTAATATATAGTGTTAATGTTATTCATTTAAAAAGTAAAGATAAAGTAGCAAGATGTCTTAGTATTGCATCATTAATATTATTTTCATTATGTTGTCTAGTATTGATTATGTTTACAATTTCAATTGTTATATTTTTTTCTAGTAATCCATGGTACTAAAATAATGTTTTCCAATTATTTTTTAATAAATAAATAAAATAAATAATATTGTATTATATCATCAAATTATTACATGTTATATTGAAACACATTTTTTAAATCTTAATAAATAAATTATTACCACAGTTATTATTTTTTTTAATATTTCATATGATAGTGGTAGTTGTTTTTCGATAATTTATTTTATAACCCCAAAAATCTATACAAATAAAGATAAACCCAACATGCTAGCAAATAATTTTGAAAATCAAAAGTGTGTGTGTCTAAATATAACCTTCATTGATATAATTATTTTTTTATTATTTTGTTTTTTTTTGAAATTTTTTGTGTGTGTTAATTTTTATTATTTATATATTGTATTATTTATATATATATATATATATAAATATAAATTAATTATAATTATTAATAGATAATATAAAAATAAAAAATCAAATAAAAAATGGGTATTGATGATAAATCAGAAGAAAAACAACACTTAACAAATGAAGATAATAGTTTTAATAAATTCATTCCAATGTATGATCCATCACAGAATGATAATATAATTTTGCAAAATGCACCACCTGGTTACTTTCAAAATAGTAACATAGATAATAATAATAATAATAATAATAATAGTAGTAGTAACAATAATCAATATGGTATGGTTTATACACAAGTACCAATATCATTACAACAACAACAACAACCATTACAACCACAATCATTATCATACTTAAATAATCAACAACAACAACAAAATTTATTAAATAATGAGCATTCATCACAACATTATCCATTAAGTGATTTTCAACATCAAAATATAGTACCACCGATTGTATTTTCATCAACATTTAAACAAGATCCTGAACATGTTACACCAAGTCTTGTTTTATTCGTTGCTGGTTTCTTTTTCCTTATTCCATGGATTGTTAATATCATTTATTTAAAAAGTAGAAATAGAACTGCTCGTATATTTAGTATTGTCTCAATCATTCTCTTTTCAATCTATATACTTGCAATTGTACTTTTGATAATTGGTGCTACTGTTGATGATTAAAATTTTTAAAAAAAATAAATAAAAATTCAAATTTGCCTTGTTAATTAATTAATATTTATTCCCAATTAACTCTTTTCATTAAAATCAAATTCAAACATAGTAAATCATATAGCAAGTAATGTTATATTAATTATTATAATTTATATTGATATTTTTTTAAAGTTAAAAAATATATATCTTTAGTATATGATTTAATAAACAATTTAGTTAATAACTAAATATATAAGAACATTCTTTTTAAAAAATAATATTAATTTATTGGTTTATATGTTTTTTTTTTTTTTTTTTTTTTAAAAATAATACCATAATTGTTTAATAATTATAATCAAAACTACATTTACCAATCCATTATCACTTGTTTTTGGTAAACCAACACATTGAATACTTAGATATCATCACCACATTTACCAAATACTTTACAACTAGTATTTGGGACTGAAACACATTTACCACCTTTTTTAATTGAGCAATAATCACAAGTTTTTGGATTCTTATCATCGCAATTCTTAGGTGTGTGCAAACATCCTCTCTTAGAATCACACATATCTATAGTGCATGGATTACCTGAATTTAAAACATTAATAGTTTAAGTTAAAAGTTTATAAACACAGTAATTACAATTTTTAAAATTAATTTCAAAAAAAACTTACCATCGTCACATTTGATTGGAGTATGTGTACAACCAGTTGAATTTGAACAACTATCAATTGTACATTTGTTGTTATCATCACCTAGTATATAAAAAGTTTAATTAATTTTAATATTTGTAATTTATAAATTATAGTTTTAAATAACCCCGAAATTTCGGGTAACTTACAATTGATTGGTGTATGAATTACACCTTTTACGCAATCACAACTATCAATTGTACATGGATTGCAATCATCAATATCTACTTTAACATGAATACATCCTTTATCACAATCACATTTATCAATGGTACAAGCGTCATAATCATTGCCTTTTTAAATAGTTTTTGTAAATTATTAGATAAATTGCTAATTGTGTTAATAAAATAAAAATATAACTTACAATTGATTGGGGTATGTGTACAACCGGTTGAATTTGAACAACTATCAACGGTACACTTGTTTTTATCATCACCTAGTATGGTTGATTTGGTAATTAGTTAATATTTGTAATTTATATAATTATTAAAGTTTAAAATTACCCCAAAATTTCGGGTAACTTACAATTGATTGGTGTATGAATTACACCTTTTATGCAATCACAACTATCAATGGTACATGGGTTGCAATCATCAATATCTACTTTATCATGGGTACATCCTTTATCACAATCACATTTATCAATTGTGCAAGCGTCATGATCGTCGCCTTCAATAAAAAATTAATAGTTTAGTAACTATAAAAAATCATGTTGAATAAAATGATGTTTATAACTTACAATTGATTGGGGTATGTGTGCAACCAGTTGAATTTGAACAACTATCAACTGTACATTTATTCTTATCATCACCTAGTATAGATTAGGTTTAATAATTGATTTGGTAATTAGTTAATATTTATATTATATATTAAAGTTATAAAATTTCGGGTACTTACAATTGATTGGTGTATGAATTACTCCCTTGACGCAATCACAACTATCAATGGTACATGGATTACAATCATCAATATCTACTTTTTCGTGAGTACATCCTTTATCACAATCACATTTATCAATGGTACAAGCGTCATAATCATTGCCTTTTTAAATAGTTTTGGTAAATTATTAGAAAAATTGCTAATTGTGTAAATAAAATAAAAATATAACTTACAATTGATTGGGGTATGTGTACAACCAGTTGAATTTGAACAACTATCAATAGTACACTTGTTGTTATCATCACCTAGTATATATTAATGTTAAATAATAGATTTGGTAATTAGTTAATATTTATAATTTATATAATAATTTTTTTAAAAAATCGGGGTAACTTACAATTGATTGGTGTATGAATTACACCTTTTATGCAATCACAACTATCAATGGTACATGGATTACAATCATCAATATCTACTTTGTCATGAGTACACCCTTTATCACAATCACATTTATCAATGGTGCAAGCGTCGTAATCATTGCCTTTTAAATAGTTTTGGTAAGTTATTAGAATAAATGCTAATTGTGTAATTTAAAAAAAATATATAACTTACAATTGATTGGAGTATGTGTACAACCAGTTGAATTTGAGCAACTATCAATTGTACATTTGTTTTTATCATCACCTAGTATAGATATATTAAGTTTATTAATTTGGTAATTAGTTAATATTTGTAATTTATATAATTATTAAAGTTTTAAATTACTCCCAAAATTTCGGGTAACTTACAATTGATTGGTGTATGAATTACTCCCTTGATGCAATCACAACTATCAATGGTACATGGGTTACAATCATCAATATCTACTTTATCATGGGTACATCCTTTATCACAATCACATTTATCAATGGTACAAGCGTCATAATCATTGCCTTTTTTAAATAGTTTTTGTAAATTATTAGAAAAATTGCTAATTTTGTAAATAAAAAAAACAATATAACTTACAAATGATTGGAGTATGTGTACAACCAGTTGAATTTGAACAACTATCAATAGTACACTTGTTGTTATCATCACCTAGTATAGATAAGTTTAATAATTGATAATCAGTTAATATTTGTAATTTATATAATATATTAAAGTTTAAATTACTCCCTAATTTTTAACCTACAATTAATTGGAGTATGGATTGGACCCTTTACTTTATCACAACTATCAATGGTACAGCAATTATTGTCATCGACATTAATTGGAGTATGAATTGGACCCTTTACTTTATCACAACTATCAATGGTACAACAATTATTATCATCAACATTAATTAGAGTATGGATTGGACCTTTTACTTTATCACAACTATCAATGGTGCAACAATTATTATCATCAACATTAATTTCGGTGTGGATTGGACCCTTTACTTTATCACAACTATCAATGGTGCAACAATTATTATCATCAACATTAATTTGAGTATTTTGGCAAAATCCACCAACGCATTTATCAAGTGTACAAACATTTGAATCATTACAATTTTCATCACAAGTACATGATACCATAGTACCACTAGCAATAGAGATAACAGATAAGAATAAGAAAAATATTATTAATTTTTTTAATAATAACATTTTTTTTTTGAATGTTTAAAGATTATTATTTTTTTTTTTTAAATGTTTTTAATTTTTATGATTAATTAATTTGAATGATTTTTTTGAAATTAAATATAAGTTTTTTAAATATTAGTTATTATTATTATTTATTTGATGTTTTTATTTGATATTTAAAATTTAAATTATTAAATTAAATTTATAGTGAAATTATTCTTAAATTTTAAATAATAAAAATAATATTTTACCTCTAATTACATATTCATACATTTAACATATTTGTATTTCAATAGATACCACAAAATTATTTTTGGTTTATTTGATCATCTTTAAGTTGAATTTGTTATTATACGGGATAGTAGTATTGAATGAATGATAATTTCAAAAAAAATTCATTATGTTATCTTTTTTATCTTTAATGATGATTTTGGGGCTATTAATACTAAATTTACAACATGTACAAATCTTTAATATCAAAAAAGGATCATATTTCAAACACATATTTAATTTATTATTATTTTGACTTTTAAATTTAAATTTTATATTGGTGTTTGATTTAATACTATAATTTTCATATTAACAAATAATTTATAAAAAAAATACAAAAATGTGTAATGTAAATAATATACTAAATTTGCATTTTATTTTTTATAATAAATATGGGTGTGGTATAAAATGTTGTATGTAAACATCATTACAATGTGTGAATGGTTATTATTAATTTAAAAAAAATATATAATATTAAATAAAAATATATTTACCCACATTAAAAAATTCAAAAATAGAAACCTATTCATACATACTTTCAACACACACAACAACACTTTCATTAATTTTTTATGTGTGGGTAATATTTAAAATATTTCATCTCATAAATAAATAATTTTATAACATCAATATTTTCTGTAAATAACAGCTAAATTTTTAAAATTAATTTTTATGTGTGCATTTTGTATATCATAGTTTTATTTATAATTATTAATAGTTTGTGTATAATTCAATCAAGATAACTATAAAAAATCAATACAGCTAAATATTTTAAAAATGGAATGTGTTGTCGCTATAAAAATAAATTAATTTTTTGATTTTTTTTAAATTTTAATGGAAATTCACCATTAATCACTTCACACAACCCCTACCAGACGGAAATTAAATAAAACAAAAAAAATCAAAAAAAATATGATGAGCTCGTTATAAATTAATTTATTTTTATTTTTTTCATTTTATTTTTATTTGTATGTGTGTGTTACTTCATAGTGCAATTATAAAATATATATATAAAAAATAATATGAGTAAAATCTCTTTCTATTCAAGTAAACCTTATTGGGTAAAATGGTTCAATGAATTAAACAAATTTGGTTTTGAAATTAGTTACTACACACAACCATTAGATATTAATTCTGTATGTTTTAAAAAAATATAAACACAAATAATAAATATACAAATACTAATATTTTGTGTTTATTTTTATGATTTTTTACATACAGGCAAATAATGCTGATGGATCAATTGCAGTATGTTGTTTTGTAAATGATGATTTATCAAGTGCAGTAATTGAAAAATTATATCAAGGTGGTACACGTACAATTTTAATGAGATGTGCAGGATTTAATAAAGTTGATTTAGATACAGCAAATCGTTTAGGTATTGCAGTATTAAGAGTTCCAGCATATTCACCAAATGCAGTATCAGAGTATGCACTTTCATTAATGTTAACATTAAATCGTAAAACACATAAAGCATTTAATCGTGTTAGAGAAGGTAACTTTGAAATCAATGGATTAGATGGATTCAATATGAATAATAAAGTATATGCTATCGTTGGTACTGGTAATATTGGTGAACAATTAGCACGTGTTTTAAAATTAGGTTTCGGTGCTAAAGTAATTGCATATGATATCTATCAAAATGATGCAATTAAAGCAATTGGTATTGAATATGTTAGTTCATTAGAAGAAGTTTGGAAACAAGCAGATATAATTTCATTACATACTCCATTAAATGCATCAACTAAATATATGATCAATGATAAATCAATTGCTGCTATGAAAACTGGTGTTATGATTATCAATGTATCAAGAGGTGCTCTCGTTGACTCTCAAGCATGTATTGATGGATTGAAATCTGGTAAAATCGGTTATCTTGGGATGGATGTCTATGAGCATGAAAGTGAATACTTCTTTCAAGATCATAGCGGTTCTGTCATCAGTGATGACCATCTCTCCTTATTGACCTCTTTCCCAAATGTAGTCATCACTTCACATCAAGCTTGGTTCACTAAAGAAGCAATTGAATGTATTTGTCAAACAACATTACAAAATTTAAAAGATTCACTTGATAATCAAATTAAAAAAGCAAATCTTGTAAATAATCCAGCACCAAAACAATAAATAAAAAAATAAATAAATAAATAAACAACATGATTAATATTATTATTATTTACAAAAAACTATTATTATATCCTCCAATTTATTATATTTGTTGTTGTTGTTGTTTTAATAATCGAAATTTCTATTTTTAAAAATAATTGGAGCTAATAAAGACCAAAGATATAATAACACAACAACCCAAGAACTAACAACTTTAACCCAAACTGAAACCATACCAGAATCAACTACAACAACATTATCACCACCACTACTAGTTATTTCTGTACTATTTAAAGGTATAGCTGAATCAAAACTTGACATTGTTGACCAATTTGTGAGTAATGCAGAGAGATACATTGCACCAAATGCAAAAGTGAAATGGAAAAATGTATAGTTGTAAGCTGTACATTCACATTCATCATCTTCAATACCAGTTGTTGAATCATTTGGATCTGTCGGAATACTATCATAATGTTGATGCGAACCACCATTACCTAAAATTTCATTGGAATCACTTGCTCTAAATGCACTGTAACAAACAGAGATAATTGTGAAACAAGCACCAATAATAATTGTAGATTCTCTTGGTGAATTACTACCAACACCACTACATATACCAGAAGGTTCGCTATTGATTGCAGAGTATATTAAATATGTACAATACAACATAACAACACCACTTTGGAATACACCAGATGATGGACGATATTCTCTAATCTTTTCACTAATGGAAAGAATACCAACCAACAAGCAAATTGCAATATTGAAAACAATGAAAAATTGATTTATCGAACATTCTTTTCCATAAAATACAATCATAACAACACTACCTGCCAATGCAACTGCAATTGAACCAAATGATAAAATAAATAATAATGCATACCATTTCTTTCCATTGTGTCCTTCATCCTCTATTTTTCTAACACATGAGTCATTGAGTGAATATGCAAATTCAATCAATAATACCAATTGAATTAATATGAAAAATGCTGCACAAAATATAGATGCCCATCCATATACAACGAAAAATGAATTTGGTATGAAAAATGATGCAAATATAAAACCACCTAAAACCAATACTTTTAATGGCCAATATCCATCTTGAAATTTAGCTCTTGAATGACTTGCACTTTTAACGCCAATCATCAATAATGCCAATAACACATGATATAATGATAATCCAAATGTTAATCTATATACAACTAATGCACCTTTACATTCATTATCACCTTTACTACATATTTGTAATACTGTAATTAAGTCAGTTAATAATTTATACTTTTATAAAAAATAGTATAGTTATTAACAATCATGATAATTACCATCTACTTTATTCATCCATGAAAATGACCAATTACTAAGTACATATGCTACTATTGAAACTAACAAAAAAAAGAATACATATACAAGACGAGTCGACGTTGATTTTTTAACTGAATGAATATGATGACCTGGTGCACCAGTCATAAAAGATTGCATGATTTATTCTATCGTAATTGAATAACTAACTTTCAAATAGTTACTATTATTTGTTATTATTATTATTATTATTATAAAATATTATATATGTGAAAGTATGGTGTGTAATAAATTTTTAAAATAATAAAAAGATTTTTTTTAAATTTTTTTTTTAATTTTTTTTTTAAATTTTTATAAAGAACCCAAATTTATGAGATAAATATTCTATCTATTATATGACACACACACACATATATATAACATACACATTATTATTAGAATTTCATAATTTTTAAGAAGAAGAAATCATTGTATATAGTAAATATATTTTTTATAATCCTTTTTTTTTATTTTTCATGAGCTTTGAAAGTCGAATAAGTTTAATTAAAAAGTTGTTATTATTAAATTATTTGATTTTTAAAGCGAACAAAAATAAAAGAACTAAAAAAAAGTATATTTAGTATATTGCTATCATTTTCTTTTCAATATGAGTGATATATTAAAATAATTTTATTGAAATTTTTCATTTTTTAAAAAAAACGAAATATGGAAACAGATAATAACACAATTATAGATAACAATAATAATACAACTATAGATAATAATAGTAATAATAGTGATAATAAAGAAAATAATGATAATACAATATTAAATGAAAATAATAAAAGAATACATGAAAACATTAAATATGGTATATTAAATTCAGATGACGCTAATCAACCAAGTAAAAAAGTAATATTAAATTATGATAAACAAGGTGGAAACATTGTAACAGTCGAAGATCCAAATGACCCAGCAAAGAATTTTGTAATAAATAAAAAATATATTCAAGCAGATGGTAGTATATTATCAAAAGAACAATATAAAAAGAATATTAAAGCAAGTAATAAACAAAAGAAAAAAGAAAATTCACAAGCATATTCAAAGAAAAAGAAACAAGAAAAACAAAAAAAGAATGATGAAGAGGGTAATATTACCAAAGCAATATTAGATGAAACAACATATTACTATAAAGATAATTTACGTCATATTACACCATATCAATATACATTTAAAGTGTTTGCAAAAGAACGTTGGTTTGGTCAAAGTTTATTAGATATGTTTTCATATGAATTCTCTACAAATTCAAGAGAAAACTATTTAAAGAAAATTAAAAGAGGTTTAATTAAAGTAAATGATGCAGTTGTATCACCATCATATAAAATTAAATTGGGTGATACAATTGTACATACTGTACATAGACATGAACCACCTGTATGTGATCAACGTGTAAAGATTGTTGCAATTGATGATGAAGTAGTTGTTGTTGATAAACCAAGTTCAATGCCAGTACATCCATGTGGAAGATTTAGACATAATACATTAATGTATATATTAGCATCAGAACATGGTATAAATCAATTATATGGTGTACATAGATTAGATCGTTTAACATCTGGATTGTTAATGTTGGCACGTACACCTGAATCTGCAACTAAAAAAGCAACTCAAATTCAATCAAATTCAGTTTCAAAACAATATATAGCAAAGGTTATTGGTAAATTTCCTGCAACATCACAAGATGGTAAATCAGATACAATCATTGTAGATCAACCAATTGTAATTCAATCAATGAGATTAGGTATTAATCATGTTGGTCCAGGTGGTAAAGAATCAACAACTCACTTTAAATTGTATTCATATGATGAACAATCAAATACATCAATTGTATTATGTACTCCAAAAACAGGTAGAACTCATCAAATCCGTGTTCATTTGAAATGGTTTGGTTACCCAATTGCAAATGATCCATTATATAATAATGAATTTAAAGAATCATTTAAAGCATTAACAAGTGATGGTACTTCAAGTTATTTATTTGATGATGAAGAAACAGGTGGTGATGGTAATAGTAATAGCAATAATAATAATGGTGAAGCTCCATCAAATAAAGTTTCAAAAGTAACAAAAGAAGAAGAATTATTTATTGATGATGGTGAATCCCCAATTGAATGTAAAGATTGTTCAATTGTTTGGTCAGATTCTTCAAAATTTTCGTTTGGTATTTATTTACATGCTTTATCATATTCATCTGATGGTTGGTCTTATAAAACTGATTTACCACCTTGGGCAATTTCATCATCAGCAACCAATAATGATGTTGAAACAAATAATACTACAACAACAACGACAACAACAACTACTACAAATACAAATACAAATACAAATACAGAAAATAAAGAATAATAGTACACACACATATATATTTATTATTAGTTACACTCTCTATTTACACAATTATTATTTTTATTATTATTTTACAATTAATCATAAATTGAATCATCAGGTTCAAAAGATGGTTTTTTACCAATTAATGATGTAATATTTCTATTAATCTTATTTTCTCTTTGAATAGTTACTTTTTTAACGAGTTTACTATTCTCTGATGGTAATACTTTAGTATTATTATCATTCTTATTATGAACCAATTCAATATGTCTGAATAAACTTTTCTTTGTTGTAAATTTTTGATTACACATATCTTCTTCTTTTAATTCTGGTACCTCTACCTCTTCCTCTTCTTCTTCTTGTTGTTGTTTTTCTTTTTTTTCTTCTATTTCTTCTATAACTTTTTGTTTTTTACTTGATTTTGTAGTAGTTGTTTTTGTTGTTGTAGTTGAAGGAGCACCATTTGATAATTTAATTTTCTTTCTTGTACCAATTTTAATTGAAGTTGGTTCAGGTTGAGTTACAATTGTTAATTTTGGTAATTGACAAGTGAATGATTGTTCAAGATGAATTGACTTAATATGAGAGTCTAAACCTGATTTAGTTAAATATGTTTTCATACAACCATCAAAAGTACAATTGAATGATTTACGATCTTCCAATTCCAAATGAGACTTTTTATGTTCAGATAATTTTGACGAACTTTTGAAAACAGATTTACATTTATCACAAGGATATTTGATAGTATGTGATTGTTTACGATGTTTTTGTAATTCTAATAAAGTAACAAACTTTTCTTTACAACCTGGAAACATACAAACATTTAATGGTGTACCTTCATGTTTTCTAGCAACATGTTTTTTTAACCAACTTGGATATTGAAATCTTTGACCACAACCTTGATATGTACATTCATATGGTTCAAGATTTAAATGAATAGTTGCAATATGACGTTTTAATTGATTATGTTTTGAAAATGATAATTTACATTTTGTTGTATCATGTGTACATTTATATGGTTTTTCATCTGAATGTTTTGATTTAATATGAGTTTGTAAATGATGTTTAAATACGAATGTACTGGTACATCCTGGGAATTCACATTTTAATTTTTCATCTTTTTCAGTTGGTGATTGATGTGTTTTTTCATGATATGATAAATGATGTGATCTTGTAAACTTTTTATCACAACCTTCAAATTTACAATGATATGGTTTTTCACCAGTATGAATTCTTATATGGTATTCTAATTTTGATGCTCTTGAAAATACTTTTAAACAATATGAACATGTTAATTCTGATACATTTATTGGTTTTCTTGGCTTGGTTTTTAATTTTCTTTTTTCAATTATTTCATTTCTACTTTTTTCTTCTAAATCTGATTCAAGTGATTCTGATAGCTCTTCATCTTCTTCATCTTCATCTTCAACATCTTCTTCATCTTCTTCTTCTTCTTCTTGGTCATATTCATTCTCTTCATCATCTTCATCTCTTTGTCTTTTTAAATTAACAACACCACTACTTTCTACTTCTATCATTTTTTGATTTCTTTTAGATAATAAATATTTATCACAAAATAAATAATGTGTGAAACTAAAACCGAAAATAATCAAAAAAATAAACGGCGAAAAAATTGAGAGGATTTTTAAAATTTAAATTTTTTTTTTTAAATTAATTTTTAAATAAAACGAAAAAAAACGTTTGTTGGTTTTTAATTAATCATATTCATTTGTATACACATATTCAATTTTAAATATTTAATTTATAAATAATCAACTTTTCTTTTTTTTTTTACCACACAACAAAAGATTTCAAACCCAATGAAAGTACCTTTATCACCACAAATTAGAATTACAAATATACATTCGTGGTTAAAAAATGTAGATAAATCAACATATTCATTACTAAGTAGTAAAATGAAATTTAATAAACCATTTAAAATAATTAGAGACATGCCAATGAAATCAAGGTTTCATTTTATGACAGCAAAATCATTTTTTAATCAAAGAACTGGTAGATTCAATACTGGATTATTACCAATTGTATCATCACATTTAAAAGATTTAAATATTGAATTCGATCACTTGGATGAACGTGAACCATTACCAGCACTATATGAAAATTGGAATGAATTAGAATTAAAATCAATAGAGAATCAAAATAAACTTTGTACAACAAAAGAAGAAGAGGCAGATGAAGATGACGATGAATTAATACCAAAATTAATAGATTCTGATTTCTTATCAGATATAGATATTAAATTACATGATTATCAAGTTGATACTGTTAATTTAGCATTATCAAATCATAGAGGTATCATTAAATGTGCAACAGGTGGTGGTAAAACATTAATTTTAGCATCAATCATTAAAGCATTAGGTCCAGAGTATGTATATATATATCAAATAAACAATTAAAAAGTAATAGTGTATCACATTCATATACTAATAACCATTATTTTATACTTGTAGTGTACCAGTTTTAATTTTGGTTTCTAAAAGATCATTGGTAACACAAATTTTTAATGTATTTAAAGGAATGGGAATTAGAGGTGTTGGTAAAATATCAACAGATTATTTTGAAGTTGGTACAGTAACTATATCAACTATTAAATCAACTCATAAAATACCAGATTTAGTTAAAAATGCAAGAGTTTTAATTGTTGATGAAGTTCATGAATTTTCAGGACCATTTGCAAATAAAGTATTTCAATTATTTGAAAATGCATATTGTAGATTAGGTTTTTCAGCAACACCTTTTAAAATTGATGATCCAGTTCATAATCATACATTAACTTCAGTATTTGGTACATTATTATGTGATATAACAACAAAAGAATTAACAAAAAGTAAGTAGTAGAAATAATTAATAATCATAAAACATAAAAATATACTAATATATATAATATACCATATTACTTCTACCACTACTAGTTAATATATTATCAGATGCAATTATTCATTTTTATCCAATTTCAGGACCATTAATACCAGTTGAAAAAGGATCACATTATCAATCAATTGAAAATTTATTAATATCAGAGAATAAACATTTAAATGAATCAATTGTTAAATTAGTAGATTCAATTGATAGTGGTAGAATTATGATATTGGTTAAACGTTTATCACATGGTGATGAATTATTTAAATTATTACCAGATGCATATTGGGTAAAAGGTGAAGATCATCATACAAAACGTGAATTTGTAATTGAAAAATTACGTGAATCACCACCAAATAAAAAAGTAGTTGCTATATTTTCATCAATTGGTAATGTTGGAATTGATATTAAAATACATCATCTTATAAATGCATGTGGTGGTAAAGATCCAAATATGACAATTCAAAAATTAGGTAGAGGCTTAAGAAAAGCTGATGATAAAACTCATTTAGATTATCATGATTTTAATGTATGTTATTATTATTATTTATATTTTAACCATATTTATACTAATACCTCTTTTTTTTTACAACGTACAGTTTTCATATAAAGTTAATAAATCATTATATGAACATTCAAAATCTAGAATTAATACATTAAAAAATGAAGGTCATCAAATTATATTGGAAAATGAAATTATTTCATTACAAGATAATGAATCAGCAACAACAAAAAGAAAAAGGAAACCATCATCTAAAAAGAAACAAGAAGATAATCATAATAATAATAATAATGTTGATAATGTTGATTAAAATACCTCATTGTACACTTTGTATTGCAATACAAATTATTATTTTTTATTTTTTTTGTAAATTTATCCATTTAAATTTTGCTTTGAGATAATATGGGAGAAAAATATATTCGAATTAACGGTATTATAAAATGTGTTGTCTAACAAATTTTTACACATTTTTATTTATTTCCGTTATCATAAAAGCCATCGATTGCCCAAACTAATAATATTAAAAATAAATAATAGCATTATAATAATAAAATATATACATATACTTTTTTTATTTAAATAAATTACAATTGTAAAAATGATAATATTGTTGAAATTATTAATAAATAGATAAATGATAATGATACTAATGATGATGATGAATTTGTTGATTTATCATCTGTTGAATTATTATTTGGTAATGGATTAGTTTGTTGATAAACTAAATTATATTGTGATTGACAACTACTACATGTAGTTGATGGTGGTTGACAAGAGAATTGTTTAGATTCTTTACTATCTGATAATGAAAGGTTACCAATAATTGAAATACTTGAATGTAATACTGGGAATATAGCACCGAATTTCAATGAAGTTTCAATTTGATCATTATCAAATGCTACATCAATTAAACCGTCAATGATAGTTGCACCAGTACACATAATTTTAGATACATTTGTAGTTGATGCAAATACAACTTTAATAACGGAACTATCTAATAATTTTAATGAACCATCAATTGATAACCATCCATCAATGATACCACCACTTTCACATCCAGTAGTTGTAGTAATTTTACAATTACCAGCACAACCTTGAATTGTACCAGATGCAAAATTTGCAAAATTTGTAATAATATTTGAACCATCTACTAAAACAGTTGTAGCATCACCATTTAATTGATTGATAATTGATCCTTTTAAATCAACAACTGATCCAATATATAATGAACCAGAGTTTTTAATACCACCATAACATACAACTGGTTTTGATGAAGTGATTGATAATGCAGCTTTAGCTATTACATTGATTGTTCCTGAAATATCAACATTGCTTTTACCATTGATTGAACATGAACCACTATTAACAAGTATACTATTATTACCAACTTTACCTGAAACAACTGAAATGATATCATTTGAAATTGTAGTTAAACCACATGAAATTAATGTTGCTTCATTTAATTTAATTGCACCAAGTATATTTGAAGTTGCATTAATTGATACAAATGAATTATCAATTGAAATAATTGATGATAATTCAGATGAAATACCACCATCAAATTGAATAGCTGTATCTAATCCAGTTTTAACAATGTTTAATATTGAATTCTCCAAACAATAAACTGGACTTAAAATTAAACTTTTAGCCAATAAATTAACAGTTGCATTTTTACTTAAATTAATTGGACATTTTGTAGAAGGTGCTTGAATACCTTGAACGAAATCAACATTTGCATTAATGTTTATTAAACCACTACCAGTAATTGAAAATGGACCATTGATTGTTGATTGTACATTTGATGCAATTTTTGAATCACCAATTGAAAGGAATGCATTATTACAAAATACAAGTGATGAAGCAGATACATTTAAACCATTTTTTAATAATGTTGTACCAACTTCAAAATTTAATTTTCCACCATCAATAACTAATTGATTTGAAATAATTGAATTTGGACCACCAACAATTAAATTTGTTCCTGTACCAACAATGATATTTGAAGTAATATCTGAAATTAAATTATTTGAAATATCAAGTACAACTTTTGAACCAAGTGTAATTAATGAACCAACTAACTCGACTGTACCAATTGGTTCAATATCACCATTTAATAAACATTTTGAATTGTTTAATGAAATTATTGGTAATGCAATCTTATCAATTGGAGTTACTATTAAACTTGAAATTGTGGCATCGGAATTTAATAATAATGTAGCATTACCATGTAAATTTAACATTGTTGGAATATTAAAATTAGCAATACTATTAACGGTTAATTTAGCACCAACAAATACATTTAATAATGGTGTATCTTTACAAGTAAATTTACTTAATGAGCAAATACCATTTTGTAATACATTTAATACTGAAGTACCAGCAAAATTTAATGTACTTTCAATTACTGATTTACCACCAATATTTAAAATACCAATTACTGAATCAATATTAATTGAAGAAGTTGATGGACATAAAATACCTTGACCAACTGTAATATTTGATTCAACATTAAGAATTGTAGTTTCGTCCATTAATAATGAATCAAATAAACATGATTTTTTAATATTACAAGTTGCACCTTTAACCAATTGAACAATTGATCCTAAACCAGCATTTACAGTTCCACTAATTGTATTTTGTGCACCTTGTAAAATCAATGTAGAATTGATACCTTGTAAATTAAAATCATTTACAAAATCAATTGATGCCAATGCACATTTTAGTGAACCACCATTTAAAATATTAATTAATGATCCTTTAACAATTTGTAATGTGTTACCAATTAAACAATTTGATTTATCAATTGTTAATATTGAATTTGCGTCAATTGAAATTTGTCCTAATGATATACCAGTTAATGAAATTTGGTTTAAAATTGATAATTTAGCTAATTTACTTAAATTAATTGCAGATGTTGATGAAATTGATGCAATATTATTAAAAATACAATTTGATCCAATTAAATTTAATACTGAATTTGTATCTAATTTAATTGATCCTAAAATATTATTAACTGCTGTAGTTGATGCTGCTGAATTTATAATATTTAATGTCGAGGTTACTTGAATAACTGATGTTGTGGCAGTATTAATTAAACCGTCAATAATACAAATACCACTTTTAACATTTAATATTGAACTATCCAATAATTTAATACCAGATAATAAATTTGAATTACCATTAATGTTTAAAACTGCAGTTGTTGATAATATTGGAATTGGTGAACTGGTTAAACAATTGAAATTTGGTGTGTTAATTGTACCAGTAATATTTACTATACCACCTACACTTGCACCAACAGAAATTTGTGACAATACATTTAAAGTACCACTTAATGATAATGAACCACCATTTAATGATAATGAACTACAACTTGATGTACCTTCAATTGATAATACTGTATTTACTTGAACTAGAATATTAGTTGCAACTGATAATGAACCACCTGATACAACTCTTAATAAACCATTTGTAACATTTAAACTATTAACACTAATTGCTGCAGAAATTATAATAGGATTAATTGAACTTGTTGCCTTTACAATAATATCATCGGTTGCTTTAACTGCTGAAAATAATGTTGAAAATATACATCCTAATGGGTTTGTACATTTATCAGCATCCCAAATTACTTGAGCACTATCTACTCTATCATTATTTAATAATAATAATAATAATATTACAATTGAAATTAATTTTTGAAATTTCATTTTTTTACTCTATAAAATAGTATAAGATAAAAAATATATATTAATATATATATAATTCGTGTGGTATTAAAATTTAAATAGTACATATAAAATATTTACTTACTATTTTTTTTAATTTATTTTTTTTTTTAATTGTTTTACAAATAAATAAATAATTTAATAATGAATTAAGAAAAAAATTTTGTTTCCTTTTAAATAGTTTTTTTTTTTTATATCTGTTATTTGAATAATAAAATTTAAATAAATTAAAATTAAAAACGCACACACAAACCACACAATTTGTTAAAAAATCAATCATTTGAATGGGCAGTAATAGTAACTAAAAGATTAATATGGTATAAATATATAGAATCGGTATTTATTTTTTAAAATTTTTATTAGTTTCATCTCTCTTATATTATTATACGAGATTGTTTTATTTTGAAAAACAAAAAAAAAAAAAAAGCACAATATTAAATTATTATCAGTTATGTGATGTACTCATATAATTTTTGATGAATTTGGTATTTTATACTATAAAAAGTATTTTGTTGTTTTTTTTATATTTTAGTGGGTGTATTGATAATAATTAGTGGTGTTTTTTTTAAAAATCAAAAAAAAAATCAAAATCAAAACAGTTTGAAATTAGTGGTTAAATTAAATTAATTTAGTTATTTGATTGTTAAAGAGATTTTCAAATATTTTTTTCAAGTCTTTTTTAAAATACAAATCGATATGTATATAATTCAAAAATCCAATTTCAACAAGATTTTATATGTTATTTGAATTTTATAATCTTTTGAAATCTTTTTATGATAATAGATAAATTAAGCGATTATTTCAAATTTATTCCTTTTTTTATCATAAATTAAAAAAAAGACTTTCAATTAAATAAAATTTATTATTAAAATCAAATACAAATCGGGTTGTTAAAAACATAATATTTTAACGTTTTGGTTCATATTATTATTTTTTTTTTTTTTTTTTTAAAATATTTTCAAAATTTAAATGAATTTTTTTTCATTTTTCAAAACACACACAAACAAACATTATTGAGATGAGTAACGATAACAACAATATTAATTTTGATTTTACTGAAAAGGTACACAACAAAAACAACAACACTATAACACACATGTTGATATTGATGTGAATAAAATTATTAATAATAATAATTTTATAGAATTTAAAAGATTTACAACAAACATTTCAAGATCCTAAAATATTATCAGCACTTTTAGAATACTATAACATAGTTGAAGAGGCTAATAATTCAAAAGAAAATAACGAAAAAACTATAACTAAAGTTACACAACCTATACAACCAACAACTACAACAACTACAACAACTACAACCACAACAAACCAAAATGAAATAACAAAGAATGAAATAACAAAGAATAAAAAAGTTAAAGCAATTGGAGGGTTTTGTTTTAAAACACATAGCAATGTTAGTGATAAAGTATATGTAATGATTTCACATTATCCAACCATAGGTACAGCATCAATTACAGAGGATAAAGGATGGATAATTCCATACAGTTTATTTGAAGCATCAAAACAACAACATACATTCACAAGTGAACATTATAGAGTATATCATATTATATTTGGTAGTGATACATATAATGATTCAATAAAGAATATTTCATTAAATAGATTATTAATTCAAACATCAATGCAAGCAATTTATCAAAAGTATAAAGAATCATTAAACATTGCTGCATTTAAGATATCGAAAAAATCATTTCAAAAAGAGTTCCTTGTAACAATTGTAAATGAACCAATTGAAAATCAATCAATTAAATATGAAGAACCAAAACCAATTGAACAATTAAACAATGATACCGGATACTATCAACCTGTATACACTTTACAAAATATTGGTATAGATTCAAAACCTTTAAATAACCCAGTAATAATACCTCAATTTATTGAATTAAATATAAGTTTACCAAGATTAGTAAGTAATTCAAACCAATTTCGTATATATACATTGCATCATACTAACTTTTTCTCATTCCTATACATCATCCTAGGATAATATAAAAGATTTAATTATAGAGATTGAAGATAATGAAAAGTTAATTATAAAAGAAGACAAAGTATTATATAGTTTAGAATTGTTTTTAAAACATCATGTAATGGATGAACCAATAGCTAAATTTAACAAGGTAAAAAAGAATTTGTATATAAAGTTAAAAGTAATTGACGAAACTCATAGTCATAATCATAGTCACGATGATGAACATCAACACCATGAACATGATAACAAAGAATCAATTGCAATTATAAATGAATTAGATAAACTTTGTTTTGGATCAGCATCAATTACAGAACCAAGATTAGATATACCAAATTTACAAGATATACCAGAAACAATTATCAAATCAACAAATTACACTATTAAACAATTAAACAATTCAATTTTAATTATAATTTATGAAAAAAAAGAAAATTTAGTATTGGATTCAATCAAATTTAAAAATAATATAATATCATACAACACAATAAATTCACCTACAACTCATTCAATCACTATAAATTTAAATAATAATAACTTATTTTTAGATAATCCCAATCATAAGATTTCAAATAATAGTTTCGTAGTAGAAATCAATAAAAATAAGAAAAATCTATGGAATCTACATATTTTGGAATAATATATTCCCGAAGTAGATTTTCAGACTACTACGAAAATAACACCCGAACACAAACTACACCCGAATGCAAATTAATTATTTTTTTTTTTTAAAAAATAAAAAGCCAATTTAAATTTTAAAAAAAAAAAAAAAAAAAAAAAAAAAAAATTGTTTGGTGTGAAGTGAAAAAAAAAAAAAATTTCATTCCATTAATTTATTTTTGACAAAATAATAATATTATATAAATATGTCTAACGCATTGGAAAAATTAAAAGAATTTACAACTGTTGTATGTATATTCATTTAATATCATTAAAAATAAAGAATATTAAATATTTACACTTTCAATGATCATTTTGAATAAAATTTGCATATAGGTTGCAGATACAGCAGATTTTGAACAATTAACTAAATTTGGATCACAAGATTCAACTACAAATCCATCATTAGTATTTCAAGCAGCAAGTATTCCAAAGTATCAACCATTAGTTGATAGTGCTATTCAATATGCTAAATCAAAAGGTGGTAGCAAAGCAGAACAATTATCATTGGCAATGGATAAATTATTTGTTAATTTTGGTGTTGAAATTTTAAAGATTGTACCAGGTCGTGTTTCAACAGAAGTTGACGCTCGTCTTTCATATGATACTGAAGCAAATGTAAAGAAAGCACGTGAATTAATTGCATTATACAAAGAAGCTGGTATCGATAAAGAACGTGTACTCATTAAATTAGCATCAACTTGGGAAGGTATTGAAGCTGCTAAAATTTTAGAAACTGAAGGAATTCATTGTAATTTAACATTATTGTTCTCTTTGATTCAAGCTGCTGCATGTGCTGAAGCAAAAGTTACATTGATTAGTCCATTTGTAGGTCGTATCACTGATTTTTATAAAGCACAAAAGAAAGTAGATGGTTTTGAAGCATCAAAAGATCCAGGTGTTGTCTCTGTACAAGCAATCTATGCATACTATAAGAAATATGGTTACAAAACTCAAGTTATGGGTGCTTCATTCAGAAATAAAGAACAAACTCTTGAATTGGCTGGTTGTGATTTATTAACTATTTCACCAAATCTTTTAGATGAATTAAAAGTTGCCGATGCTTCTTTGGTATCAAAGAAATTAGACCCATCAAACATTCCATCAGATGTACCAGCTAAAATCAATGTATCACAAAAATTATTCCTTTGGGAATTAAATGATAATGAAATGGCATACATTAAAACTGGTGAAGGTATTCGTAAATTTGCTGAAGATTTAGTTAAATTAGAAAAACAAATTGAAAAATTATTATAAACAAATAAGTCTTTTTTTTTTAAATTCATTTAAATAAACATTTTAATTTTTATTCTTTATTTACAAGTAGGGTGGTAGTATTATTATATAGTAGTTGTTGTTGTTATTATTGTTATTGTTTTATTTCTTCTTTTTACCATTTAATTTATCAACTTCACTTTTAAATTCTTCTTTAAAACCATCAAATAAATGTGATATAAAGTTTTTATCTTCATATTGTTGTTGTTGGTTGTCTTTCATTTCTTGATATTCTTCATTTTTTTGTTGTTGTTGTAATCTTTGTTGTCTTTCATATATTCTTTGATTTTCATGTATATCATCCGTGTATTTAATTTGTTGTTGTGATGAAAATGTATTTTTACCTATATGATTACTATGTGCACCTGAATGATGATGATTATTATTTTTATTTATATTATGATTCCTTTTCTTCATTGGTTTCTCTCCTGTAATTTCATCTAATTTATCTTTAAATTGAATAGACATTTGTCTAAATTGTTTATTAGCAACTAGAGTTTCAACAATTTTTTTTTGTACAATCCCTAATATTGCTCCATTTAATAGTTTTTGTATAATCATATTTTATTTATTTGTTTATATAGTTTATATAGTATATGTTTATTTATTTGTGTGTTATGTTATTTAAATATTTTTCAAAAAACGTCCAAATTTTTTTTTTTTTTTTTTTTTTTTTTTTAAAATTTTTTTTTTTTTTTTTTTTTTTTTTTTTTTTTTTTTTTTTTTTTTTTTTTTTTTTTTTTTTTTTTTTTTTTTTTTTTTTTTTTTTTTTTACACACATTTTTAAAAGAGTGTATCTTCTTCTCTTAAATATTCACCAATATCACCATAATGATAAACTACTAATGCTTGTGGATCTAATTTTCTACATTCATGTGTAGATTTAGTTGTCATACCAAAACCAATTGGTACGTCATTCATTGTAAATAAAACTACACCTTGATTTGCAGGTGTATCTTCAGTGATTCTACCAAGACCTGCTTTCAATAAATTATTACCATACATCCAAGACATTTCAGAGGCAGGTTTAACCCAAACTTTATATTTTGCATATTGTGCTAAATAATCTAAACATGTAATATTCAATTTAAATTTACCAGTCTTTGTAAAACGTCCAAAACATGTACCCAATGATGATAATCCATCTCTTGATATATTTTGTGATCTTTTCATTAAATCTTCACTAACATAATATACTTTATTCTTTTGAATTCTAAAACAATATGGTTCATCTTTTCTTTGTATTAATAATGTTACATTTTTACCAATACTAAAAATAAATAAAAAAAGATATTAGTAGTTTGTTTGTTGTTGTTGTTGTTATTATATAGTATTGTTATTATTTGATAATTTACAATTTAATAAGTTTTTCAAAAAAAACTTTTGATTCTTCTTCGGTCATAGGTCTCATTTTGTGTGTTTATATATATATTTGTGTGTTTTTGAATGTTTTCTATTACAATAAAAAAACGATTAAATTTTTTTTTTTCGTTTTTTAATTTTTTTTAATTTTTTTTGATTTTTTAATTTTTTAATTTTTTATTAATGATATAATCCACCGTTATTAATATTAGTTACGCTAATCTTTGTACGATATATATACCAATAAATAATGATAAATCACATTCAATTGGTATATCGGTTAAGTTCATTAAATAATTGATAGGGTTGAGGTTTTTTATTTGCTAAATATTAGGATTGACTAGTTATAAATATTCATTGTATATATACAATCCAGAATTGTTTAACTCATGAAATCATCATCTATCTATATTATTCGAAACTTTGTGCGTCATTTCTTGCTGAATTTACATATTTTTGTTTATAGTATTAAAAAATATTGGTTGATTTTAAAAAAAAAATGAGTTTCATCAATGATGGGATTGAATGGAATTGAAGCAGTTCATTTTTTTTTACTACCTCCACCGGAGAAGCAGTTCACTAACACGTAATTTATTTAACAAACATCGACAAAAGCCCGATTAGCAAAGTCGGAATTGCGGCAGCCTTCTAAGCTGCAGGTCGTGGGATCAAGACCCACATCGGGTAATAGTTTTGAAATGTCGTTTTTATAACGACGCCGATTTTATTTCTATAGATCTATTTATTGAAATCACTTGGTTTATGGATTACGGAAATAATATAATAATAGATAAATAATAATCCATAAACCAAGTGATTTTATCAATCAAAGTTGGACATAGTTTCATTACATAAGATGGGAGCTTAATAAAATAATATATTAATAATATATCTTGATATTGTTTTATTAAAAAAACAGTTTTTATTCCACCATTTACACCAGCCATTATTTAAAACTACAAATTTCAATTCACATTGTTATCAAATAATAGAATAAATAATAATAATAATAATAATAATAATAATAAATTAAAACCAAATTATATAAAGCAGTTACTTGGTTGTTATCATGCACAAATAAAATAACTATGTGTTTTATTTTTTAAATATTTTAAATATCAATTACAATTTATTTAAAACAAAATTTTGATATTAATAATAATAATCTTCAAATGAATTTTTATTATTTTGTGTAATAAAGGTAACACGATTTTCCAATTTGAACCAATTCTTTAAATTACTTTTTATAGATTCGTCAACCAAATATAATGGATCAATCAATTTAATAGTTTGTAAATTGTACATTTGTGTAGGGTTATCCTTTAAAAATGATTGGAAAATATAAAATACATGTTTAATGATTAATTCATTATCTGCTTTAACTATTATTTTTAGTGTATTAATTTTACATTGTTTTGAATACCTTTTAATGAATAATGTAAATTGATCTAATCTTGATAATTCACAAGTGATTGATGTTAATGATGGTAATTGTGATAATGGAGCTAAAACATCAATTGTAATTGAAGCAGAATTAACTTTACGATTAAATAATAAACCAATTGAATTTAATGATTTATTTTTATTACCATCAACAATTGATTGAATAAATTTAGTTAAATCTCTAACACAAATATCTTTAATTAATAACCTTTTTAAATTATTTTTAGAATTTGAAAATGTGTCTATTAAAAATTGATCCCTTTTAAATTTAGCACCATTAATATTTTCAATTAATTCTCTTCTTGATTCTGATGTACTACCAGTATCAGAATCATTATAATCTTCAACACCAATGAATAAAGATGATAATAATTGATTACCCGGTCTATATGGTGATAATAATTTATTTAAAAATGATGGTGGACATGCATGAGATTTAAATTTAATTGATTCCAATGTTGAACAATAATTAATTAAATTATCCATTTTATAAATTATTAATGAATCATCTCCATTAGAACCATTTAAAATATTTAATTTCTTTAAATTATTACCACTAGTATAATAATTTAAAAATTTAAATGTATATGGAAATCTTGAATAATCATATGAATGTGATTCACTTAAATCATCATCTTCAGTTTCACTTGATGTTGGAACAAAAAATTGATCCCATGAAATTGATAATTCACTAAACTTGAAATAACCATTTTTTGAATGATCCTGTTTAATTTCATTTCGTGGTAATTTAAATTCATCTATCCATAATATTGATTCTAACTTTTTACACTTCCTTTTAAATAATTTATAAATTTCATCATTGCTGATATTCTTAAATTCTATTGATGGTAATTTACTTTGTATAAATGTAATATCTTTAGTTTGAATCAATTTGTATGGAGTATTGACATTATTACATTTTTTGATATAATTATATAAATGTGTAATTGGTAATTCTATATTTGTCGATTTACAATTTGTTGATAAAATATTTTGAAACAATTTAAAAGCTGATTTTGAAATTAATGAAAATTCTAATATCTCTTTAAAATTACATTTATATGCTAAATAAATTGATATTTCATTAAATATTAAATGATTAAGTTGTATAACAACCATTTTTATGTGTGTTGTCTTTATGTTGTTTGGTTAAATTTATAAAATTTTTTAAAAAAAATAAGAAAATTAGGAAAAAAAAAAAGATATTTTTTTGGTTGAAAGTGCAAACAATATAAGTTTATATAATTTTATATAAATTTTTGTTTATTTTATTATCTAGATTTGGTTGGTTGGTTGCGGTTGTTGTTTTTTATTTTTTGGAACTTCAATTTCTTTTTCTTCATCATCATCTTCGATTTCATCTAAAATATCATCTTCAAATCCTACAAATTCATCATCATCATCTTCTTCTAATTCTGATAATTCTTCATCATCTTTTTCACATTCTTAGTTTTTTATTTTTTGGTTGTGGAACTTCAATTTCTTTTTCTTGTTCAACCTCTTCTTGACCAACTTCTTCTTGAACATCACAATGAGAAAATGATATATTTTTAAAATATAAAGCTGGTAATTGTGAAGAGCAATTTTTATCAAATTGTTGTTTTGTAATTGAAGGAGTAATTGTAAATAAATATTCTGATAATATTAATTGATCATAATAAAGTGATTTAAATAAAAATGAAGTTGATTTGAATGTATTATTCCATAATTTTAAATAAATTTGATAAAAGTATTGAAATACTCTTAATCTACCATATTGAGATGCTTCATTTAAAATTTTATTAATTTGATAATTTGTTATTTCATTTACTTTTGAATCATTACATGAATCAATTAATAAATAATCTAATAATCTTATAATGATAGTTTCATTTTCATTTAAACACGGATCTTCTAGATATTGTGATTTTATTTTCATTATATCTTGTTCTCTACCAGTTTTAATTTTAAATATACCCAATGCACCAGAATTTGAACTTTTTGCTACTATTTCATGTTCTGGAAAATTAATGTAAACCCAATCAAGGAATTTAATAAAATAAATTGATTTGATATTTGTAATTAATGAATATACATTGATTGATGTTCTTTTATTTAATTTGCATAAACGAATTTTCTCACTAATATCATCATAATCATCATCATTATCATCAATACATGATTTATCAAGTATAGAATAGAAATTAATAAGAGGATGACAATTATAATTTGAAACTGATTCAATTATAGTTGATAATATTTTATAATGGCATTTTTGACCAAATTGTAAATAATGTAATCTCTACCACCACCATAATGATCAATAGTAATACTTTGATAATGTTTTAATAATTCACTATTTTTAAAAAACCAAATAAATCGACCATCAAAAAGATTTGAATGAAATTGAAATACATATTCCAATACTTGAATTGAATTGATAAATGTTGAAACATAAATTGAAGAATGTTCACCAAATGGTCTAATGAAATTAATTAATTCATTTGAAACATGTTTAATTAATTCTAAATCATTATATTGTAATTCAATGAAAAAGAATAGTGTTGGATCAATATATAAATCAAATGATAATGTTTTAATATGATTAATAACTAAATTTAAAAATATAAATTGATCTTCTTTTTTCATATCACCATTAATGTTACAATGAGAAAATAAAATTTGATCATCTAATTTTGTTTTCATTTTTCTAAAATTGTCAAAAAACAATTCTAATCCTTTTTTAAATTTACCAAAAAATAAATTATAATTTGCAAATTGAAATGGTTCATAAAATGATGAGATGTCAATTGGTTCATTGATATCTTCATAGCTGTTATTGTTGAAATATA
>JACAFY010017096.1:0-14710 GCA_015252635.1 Dictyostelium capitatum | reverse complement strand
ACCCCTACCCCTTTCCCCCACAAAATTAATATCGCCTAAACCCCCCCCACAAACCCACCCCCCCCATTATCCCAAAAAAAAAAAAAAAAAAAAAAAAAAAAAAAAAAAAAAAAAAAAAAACAACTTACTGTTTCAAACACACCACATAAACCAATCAAACATTATATATTTCTATAAAATGATAATGAATAATATAATTTCAAAACTAAATAAAAATAAAAATATTATTGAATCTAGTATTAGATATTACTCTGGAACAAGTAATTCTACAACAAATAATGGTAGAATGAATGGTAAAGTTTGTTTTGTTACTGGAGGTGCAAGTGGAATTGGATTAGGTATTGTTGAAAAGTTTGTAAAAGAAGGAGGTAAAGTAGCAATTGCCGATTTAGATAAAGTAAAAGCAGATAATGCGGCAAAAGAAATAAATAGTAAATATCCAGGATCAGCGATTTCAGTTGGTGTTGATGTATCAGAAGAGTCACAAGTTAAAAAAGGTATTGAAGATACAGTTGAAGCATTTGGTGGATTAGATGTAGTAGTATCAAATGCAGGCTTACAACATATTGAAACATTGGAAACATTGGAACTTTCAATTTGGAAAAAAATGATGTCTGTTCATTTAGATGGTGCTTTCCTTTGCACAAAATATGCAATGCAACAATATAAAAAAGATATTGCAAGAGGTGGTACAATATTATATATGGGTAGTGTACATAGTAAATATGCATCTGAATATAAAGTACCATACGTTACTGCTAAACATGGTTTAGAAGGTTTATGTCGTGGTGTTGCACGTGAAGGTGCAAAACATAATATACGTGCAAATTTAATTTGTCCAGGTTTTGTTTTAACACCACTCGTTAGAAATCAAATACCTGACCTCGCTAAAAAATTCAATATCACTGAAGATCAAGTTGCTAAAAATATTCTTCTCAAAGATACTGTAGATGGTGAATTCACAACTGTTGAAGATGTTGCTGAAGTTGCTGTAAACTTTTCTGCAATTTCAAATAAATGTTTAACTGGTCAATCATTAATTGTTAGTCATGGTTGGATAATGGAATAAAATACAAACAAATAAACAGAATATAAACTCTTGTTTACTTTTTTTTTTTATATATATTAAATTAATATTATATATTATTATCACAGTATTTTTTTATTGATTTATTTTGGTAATAAAGATTTAACACCATCCATTTCACCTAATAATTCTTTACGAGTTGCGTCGAATCTTTCTTGTGAGAATTGATCAAGTTTAAGACCTTTGACAACTTCGTATTTACCTTTTGAATCAACAATGACTGGGAAAGAGAAATAAAGACCTTTATCAGCACCATATTCACCTTCAGAGTAGACAGCCATTGAAGTCCATTGACCGTTGGTACCGTATGTCCAATCTCTCATGTGATCGATGGCAGCTGATGCAGCTGATGCAGCTGATGAAAGACCACGAGCAGCAATGATAGCAGCACCTCTTTGTTGGACGGTTGGGATGAAATTATCTTTAACCCAAACATTGTCATTTACAGTGGAAACGAGTGATTTACCTTTGACAGTACCAAAGTTGATGTCTGGATATTGTGTTGCAGAATGATTACCCCAAATACAGAATTTTTCAATGTCAGTTACATCAGATTTAGTTTTGTCAGCTAATTGAGCTAAACCTCTGTTGTGATCTAAACGTGTCATTGCAGAGAAACGTTTTGGATCAATTGATGGTGCATTACGTGCAGCAATTAATGCATTGGTGTTTGCTGGGTTACCAACAACTAAAACACGAAGTGTATCACGATTTGCAACATCGTTTAATGCTTTGCCTTGAACTGAAAAGATTTCAGCGTTTGCTTTTAATAAATCACCACGTTCCATTCCCTTTGATCTTGGACGAGCACCAACTAATAATGCGTAATCAGCATCTTTGAATGCAACATTTGGGTCATCTGATTGAACAATTCCTTTTAATAATGGGAATGCACAATCGTCCAATTCCATTGCAACACCTTTTAATGAGTTCATTGCAGCTGGTAATTCTAAACATTGGAGAATGATTGGTTGATCTTTACCCAACATATCACCACTTGCAATTCTGAATAGTAATTGATAACCAATTTGACCTGATGCACCAGTAACAGCAACTCTAACTGGTTTTTTGGTTGTGGTTGAAAATCTACGGATTGATGTTGAAAATAATTTATTCATTCTTTGTTTATATATGCGAGTATGAAATTACAAATTAAAAAAAAAAAAAAAAACAAAGTGTGTAAAAAAAAATTTCGAAAAAAAAAAATTAAAAAAAAAAAATTAAAAAATCATATGTGATCATAATGGTGAATGAACTTAATTTCATTTATATTTCTTCTTGTTTTAGTATTATTATTATTATTTTATTTCCTTTTTTAAAAAAACATGATTTGTTTATAAAACAAAATTGTAGAGGCACGAATCAATTGAGGAATTAATGTTCAATGTGACCAGGTCAGGCTGTCATACCTATTAATTATTTGTTGATTGGTAAAACTACACATTTACAACATCTCTATTTTTAATAAAACAAGCATGAAGTTGATTATTATTAGTACACATTTTACTAATTATATGATTTTAGTAAAAAAAGTATAATACCACTCACATTTGAAGTGTAATCTTTGTTAGTTGGTATAATTGAGAAACCAATGGACTTGTAAATGTGTATATTCTATCATTTGAAAATGATGGTTAATCACCTCTAATTGATATATTAAATTTAGCATTATCTGTAGTAAATCAATTACAATAACCATCAAATAAAGTAATTAGTAAGCAACATCCAGCTATCTATACGCACATTATTAAGCAGTTTTTTTTTTTTGATTTTTTTTTTAAAGAATTTTTTTTTTTTTTATTCTCATTTTTTTTTTACTTAATATTAAGAAACAACTATCAATTACACTATATATTTTTTTTATAAATAGTATAACATCACTTGTATAATAAATAGAAACACTATAATATACCATATAGTAACAACATACCACAGCTCGATACATAGTATATAAACATAATATAATAAAACAATTATTTAATATACATAAACACAAACATATACAACTCATATACAACAATAAAATGGCACAAGTACCACGTAACTTTAAATTATTAGAAGAATTAGAAATGGGTGAAAAGTCATCAACTGGTGATGGTACAATTAGTTATGGTTTAGAAAATTCAGATGATAATTCTTTATCTTCATGGATAGGTACAATCATTGGTCCAAATAATGTAAGTTTATTTAGTTGACCTACAGTTGATATTTTTTAATAGCAGTGGTGATAATTATAGTCACATATGGTTATGTATTAATACTAATATAAATTATAATCATTTTGGTCATATTGGACTCAACAGACAGCATTTGAAGGTAAAATTTATGGTTTAAAACTTTATTGTGATAAAGATTATCCAATTAAACCACCAACTGTTAGATTTGTTTCAAAAATTAATTTATCATGTGTAAATCAAGCAGACGGTAAAATCGACGCAAAAAATTTACAAATTTTATCAAACTGGAACCAAAAAAACAAAATTTATGATGTTTTAGCAGAAATTAAACGTGAAATGGGAACATCAGCAAACAAAAAATTAGTTCAACCACATGAAGGTGAATTTTAAAAAGCAAATAAATAAATAACTATAATAGTATTACAAAAAATAAAATAAAAAATAAACAACCATAAGAGAGAACAAAAAAAGATATAATGTTTTTGTGCGCGAATGACATTATATCATTGATCTAACTGGTTTTATTTTTGTTGTTGAGTTGTAAATGATGTATCAAAAAATCGAATCCAACTGAAATTAAAACAATTTGGCATAGTTGATTCAATAATTTGGTTTGTTTAATTAGTATCTATTTCTATAAGATGTCATACCCTCAGAAGCATTAAGATTAACCATGTGTGGTGTACATATAGAATCTCTATTCAATATGAATTCACTTTCATTTTCGGGTTAGAAATAATTGTTGTGAGAATGATTATTTATTAATTGTAATGATTTTATAGTTGTTATTGTTCAATGGTAAAAGATGTATCTGAAAATTGAACCCAACTGAAATTAAAACGATTTGGCATACCAATAGTTGGATACACAGCAGTCCAATTAGAGCTACTCCATTCAAATGGAATTTGTTGATCATGGGTTGGACCAGATTGAGCTAGTACTAATAATTGATTAACCAATGTGAGTGATGTTACTTTACTATCAATACCACCGAAAGCGTCATAGTAATCAGATGCAGGATCATTCAAATCGAAACGTGAACTGATTTGGTTAGCTGCATTACCATGTGCCAAAGGATCATTTTGAAAATCATTGTATCTCATAATTGCTTGGAAATCTTCAAAGGAATAGACTTTATTTGCATCTCTTCTAAATATTTGTGAACGTGCATCTTCTTCATATGCTTCATAGTCACTACTTGATGCTTCACTATTGAATCCAGACATGTTAAATACAGTTTCAAAGTATGGCAAATTGTAAGAAGGCCAATATCCAGTACGAAGAACATCAGTTACATCAGCAAATTCAATGTAACCAGGGATTTGTTCAAGTACATATAATGTACCATCACGTACTTTAACACCTGGTATGAATTTATTATAATCAATGATCATCCATTGATTATTATAGGTACCACTATTTTCCAATTCAAATGTTTTACACCAAGATAATCCATTTGAAGCCATACGATTTGCAACAATTACACGCATCCATGTTAAAACTGTTTCTGGATTAATTAAATCATAAAGATCATTATTGTTTAATCCATTTGTTGTTTCCAATACAACTAATCTTGAATCTAATAAATAAAAATCATCTAAACTTGCCAAAGTTGCAGGATATCCTGAAAAGATTGTTAAATGTGATTTACTTGTAGTTGAATATTTGAAATTATAAGATTTGAATATTCTTAACATTACCATATATGGACTCCATGATGTATGTGCTGTATACAATTCAGTTAAATCATCTGTTAACTTTATTAAACCAGAACAATGATCAGTCTTTAAAATTTGTTCCATTGATTTACCCATTTTTGAAGATGATTTTTTAAATTGTGTTGAATTTAAGCTTAATGCTGAAGTGATATCACCTAAATCTGCATCCATATTAATCAATGTGAATTCCATAATTGTTAATTGACGTGTTGAATCAGATATCATTGCTTCATTGTAACCATTAACCATACCCAATAATTGAGTGTAAATTAATGAAATATGAACCCAATATGGATCATTTGGATTATTTGATATTTGTGATTTTAAATATGCAATATTATCATTTGCCCAATTTGTAATTTCAATTGGTACACTTGCATTATTATATTCATTTACATATATATTATACCAACATTGCCAAATCATTTCAGCTGTTATATATCCTTCTAAATAACCAGCAGATTCTGCTTGTTGTTCGTCAGTATATTGTGGATTTGTTGTAATTGATAAATATGCCCATCCCATTGTCATCATATCGTTTGAATAACCTGCTTGTGCAATTGATGTACTATCATTTCCTGAGTAAACTGTGAATCCACTTGAACTACTTGTTGAACTTTTAATTGAATATGTTGGGACATTACCACCAATTACAAATGATATTAAAAGAATTGTAAATATTATAATTAATTTTATCATTGATTAATCTTTTTTTATAATTATAATATGTTTTTTACAGTTTGCTTATTAAAAAAAATTAAAAAATATCACTTTAAATTTTAATTGATTTTTTTATCATTTTTTTAGGTGTTTTTTTTTTTAAAATATCCAGATATTTTAGTTTGTTTTATTATATTTATATGAATATTGGTGGTATATTTGCAATCGATTATAATGGAAGGCTTATAATTATTATTATTATTATTATTATTATTATTATTATTATTATTATTATTATTATTATTATTATTATTATTAAATTATTAAAATATTCTTGTTAAATTTATTTTTTATTCAATGATAATATATATATTTATTGCAAATACATATAATATATATAAATAATTAATTTTAATCACCCACACACAAATTTACGTGTGGTAATTATGTGTGTGGGTTATATAAAAAACTATTGTTTTTTTAAATTTGAAAAAAAATTTTTTATTGTTTTTTGAATTTATAATTTTGGGTACCCACCATGTTAAAATTAAATAATTTAATAAATAAAGATAGTAATAATGGTAATGGAACTAAAATAATAGATTATAAAAAGAAAAATGAAGAATTATTAGACAGAGTTGACGAAATTTTAAATATATTTTCTATTTTTAATATACAACAACAACAACAACAACAAAAACAATTACAACCAAGTAATAACAATAATAAGATAATGTCAAAAACAGGTGTTTTATTTTATAAAATAATTCATAATAAATTTTTATTTAAAAAGATATTATCATTTTTCCCAATTTATCTATTTGAATTTAATTCAATAGGATTGGAAGGTATATCAAGATGGGATTATAGTTCACCAATGAATAAAAATTCAATTTTAATATCAGGAGCTAATGGTAGTGGTTGTTATACTAAAAATCCAATATCATTAATTAACAGTGGAAATGTGGTAATTTCATTTGATTTACAGTTGTATAATAGTGGTGGTATATCATTATCATTTTCATCAAATAGATCTATCACTACAAACATATTAAATGGTTTAGTATCAATTGAATTTAATAAAAATGAAATATCAATAAAAGGTGGTGGTAAGATTAACAACAACAACAACAACAACAACAACAACAACAACAACAACAACAACAACAATTCATTGGTAAAATATGATGATGCTGTAATTTTAAAACATTTAAATAATGGATTGGTTAACAGAGTAAATATATTATATAATCAATATCATTGTTCGTTATCTGTAGTTTTAAATTTTAAATTAATACTTGATAAAATTCAAATACCATCAATTAAAAATGATGATTTAAAACAAACTTTTATAAATCTAACTGGAACTATAAATTGTAACCAAAAAATAATTTCAAATATTCAAATTTTAAAACAACAAAAACAATATCAATAATATTATTAATTCAATAATAATAAACTAAAATCTTGTACATTATTAATTGATCAAATTGTGTTATTTATTTTTAACTACACATTTAATGATTAGGATTAAGAATCCAATTTTGAATTTATAAATCTTAAAATTTTCCAAATTGTGGGAATGTACTAATACCACAATTATTATTTCGGTCTTTGGACATCAAAATATATCCATTTATTCCCCAATCAGTCCCCCATCTGAATAGTTAATATATAAAGTATATTAATTAGTAAATATACAGGCAGCAGGTAAAAAAATAACTTATAACGAACTACTTACGAATTTTTAACTATATAATAGTTTCCATTTGGTTCATTATCGTTACTTTTTGGAGAATCTTTTATTTGATTACCATTTGAGCTAATTCCTGGACCAAATTCAAAGCTGCCAGAGTATGTTTCTTGACTTGGTTGCGAAATAAATCCAGAACTTCCATCTGTACCAGAGTTTCCATCAGTTGACCATGGTTTATAAGTTGGTTGCCTTCCACCAGAACCATCAGTGCTAGATGTACTAACACCGCTATTTGACCATGGTCTAAACGTTGGTTGCCTTCCACCCGAATTATCAATACTAGATGTACTAACATCGCTATTTGACCATGGTCTAAACGTTGGTTGCCTTCCACTCGAGCTATCAGTACTAGATGTACTAACATCGCTATTTGACCATGGTCTAAACGTTGGACTTGGGATATCAAATGATTGACCCAAAGTCGATGGGGCGGAACCAGAACCATATCCAACTACTAAAACACCATGATCTAATTGGGTTGATGAACAAGCTGGTTCATAATAGATACCAGAATGATACAATTGGAATGAATTATGAGAAGCATCGATTGCAACTGATACTGGATTAATATTAGCAGCTGATGTTAATGATGTTTCTGATCCAAATGTAACATTTACATATGATGATAACGTAGCACCACTATTCTTTGGGTTATAATGACAAATACCATCTTCAGCAGTATATGGATATGATGCTTCAGTATCAATACCTCCATTTGAAATAATATATTCAAATGCCCAAAACATTAAACCACCAGCACAACCTTCATTTCCTTGTGATGATGAACAATCAATTAGATTTTGTTCAGATAATGAAACTAAATTGTTACCAGCTATTTTGTGAGCTGCTTCAGTTGAACCAGTGGCAGAAAATGACCAACAACCTTGACATTGTCCTTGGTTTTTGACTTTAGTAACTGCATTTTTACTTCTCCAATCAACAGAAGTTGCAATGGTTGGTGAGAAAATGGTTTCACTTTTAGTATTAATAATTGAAGAAGCATCAAATGGAGTGCCCAAATAAGTTGATCTATATTCTTGATTTGTAATATCAGCAAAAACATTTAAACCAAGAACAGTTTCACTTCCTTTTGAATTCCAATCATTTACATAATCCATATTTGATTTGAAAACACCATAACGATATGAAAATTCTTCACTAGAGTATGATTTTTGATGAGCAATCATCCAATTTGTGAAAGCATTACGATATTGTAATTCTGATAATTGTTGTTTTGCTGATACAACACTAACTAATAAAACACATAAAAATGATAAAACTTTCATTGTTTTAATTGTTTATTTGTATATATAAATTTTTATATATGTGCAAAATTTGTAAAATATTTTAATAATGAAATACAAAGTACTTCTTCTACTTTCCATTTATATAATTTTTGAAGATATTTTCGAATAAAAAAATAAAAACTTTTTCTCATTTAAAATTTAGATATTTCTTTTGATATTTATTAATTCTGAAGGGAATTTGAGAATTTTTAATTAAAAAAAAAAAAATAGTAAAAGTTATTTATAAATTCAAAATTAAAGTTATAAAATTTTGGAGTTGGTAATAAATATCGATATTAAATTGTGATATTGTTATACAAAAAATTAATTGGTTAATTATTTTAAATTTTCTAATATGCTAAAATGTCAAAGTGTTTCTAATGATTTTTGTGATTGTATTTTATAATTTAAATTGTAATTAGAACTATAACCAATAATAATTAAATGTGATTATTATTATATGTGATATCATAAAAGTTTAAAATTCTACTAATGGATTGTTGTACAAATAAATGTAACATTTGGCAACCGAACTAAGCTATTATTTAATTTTGTTTTTTTTTGGGTAAAATATAAATGGTCGACAATATTATTGACAAATATAAAAAAATAAATTTCAACAAAATAAAATAAAACAATTAATTTTATATATTATACTTAATTCGTTCAAAATTATTATACATCTATTATTCTTTAATCTAAATTTTAAATATAATTTTATTAATTAATTTTAATTTATTTTCGTTACTCAATAAAAACACAACAAAATGATCTATTGGATTGGATACGAAGCTAATGTTGCAATACCACAGTTATTGTTTCTATCTTTAGACATTAAAATGTATCCGTTGAGTCCCCAAGAAGTACCCCATCTTTATTAAAAAATGTTTAGGTTAGTATGTATTAATAGGTAATTTGAAAATATGGAATACTTACGAATTTTTAACAATGTAATAATTTCCATTTGATGATTTAGAATTATCTTTTAAAAATGGACCACCCGAGCCACTTCCTGAGCCACCTGATTGACTTGATTGAGATTGAGAGCCCCAAGAATCAGAGTTTTGTGATCCTTGAGACCAAGAGTTTTGTGATTGTGATTGAGAACCCCAAGAATCAGAGTTTTGTGATCCTTGAGACCAAGAGTTTTGTGACTGTGATTGTGAGCTCCATGAATCAGAGTTACTTGTTGTACTTGATATTGACGAGGATGTTGATGGGGCAGAACCTGAACCATATCCAACTACTAAAACACCATGATCTAATTGGGTTGATGAACAAGCTGGTTCATAATAGATACCAGAATGATACAATTGGAATGAATTATGAGAAGCATCGATTGCAACTGATACTGGATTAATATTAGCAGCTGATGTTAATGATGTTTCTGATCCAAATGTAACATTTACATATGATGATAACGTAGCACCACTATTCTTTGGGTTATAATGACAAATACCATCTTCAGCAGTATATGGATATGATGCTTCAGTATCAATACCTCCATTTGAAATAATATATTCAAATGCCCAAAACATTAAACCACCAGCACAACCTTCATTTCCTTGTGATGATGAACAATCAATTAGATTTTGTTCAGATAATGAAACTAAATTGTTACCAGCTATTTTGTGAGCTGCTTCAGTTGAACCAGTGGCAGAAAATGACCAACAACCTTGACATTGTCCTTGGTTTTTGACTTTAGTAACTGCATTTTTACTTCTCCAATCAACAGAAGTTGCAATGGTTGGTGAGAAAATGGTTTCACTTTTAGTATTAATAATTGAAGAAGCATCAAATGGAGTGCCCAAATAAGTTGATCTATATTCTTGATTTGTAATATCAGCAAAAACATTTAAACCAAGAACAGTTTCACTTCCTTTTGAATTCCAATCATTTACATAATCCATATTTGATTTGAAAACACCATAACGATATGAAAATTCTTCACTAGAGTATGATTTTTGATGAGCAATCATCCAATTTGTGAAAGCATTACGATATTGTAATTCTGATAATTGTTGTTTTGCTGATGCAACACTAACTAATAAAACACATAAAAACGATAAAACTTTCATTATTTTTTTTAATTTATTATGAATATATGTATAGGGGATAATTAATAATAAAAAACTAAGATTTGTCAAAATTTGTTTCTTTTAATAATTTTTAAAATTTAGTTTTTCCAGATATTTTGAATAAAAAATATCAAATAAAAATCAAAAGAACGTGTCATTTAGATATTTCTATCGATTCTTTCTATTCTTATTGCTTTGAATATTCATAATCGGTTTTAATTTTTTTTCCAAGTGATCATCATGAAATCACCTTTTCATCTTGATAAAATAACATTTGATAGAGACATACACAATTATTCAATTATATATTATTTACATTTAGTTTATTAGTTTTTTATTGTTTATAATTATTTCAATTAGATTTCTTCTTCAACTAATACCAATGAATTATCAATACCAGCAAAAATATCAACAGCATTTAAACCATTGAAAAATGAAATTTCTTTTGGTAAATTTGAATCCAATTCATTACCATGACCACATTTACCATTTGCACCATTACCAAAACTATAAACTTTACCATTTGAATCTAATGCTAGTGAATGTGATCCACCTGCAGCAACTTTAACAATTCTAATTTTATTATCAACAAAATAATCAATTAAAGTTGGAGTATCACGATTTGAAGTATTATCACCAAGACCTAATCTACCTTCTGTACCCCAACCACATGCATATACATTACCACCATTTGTTAAAAATAATGTATGTGAAGCACCACTACTTATCATTTTAATTTTCTCGTTTGTACCTTCAAATTTTACTTTTGTTGGTTTTGTAACACGTCCTTTTAAATCTGAACCAAGTCCCAATGCACCAACTTCATTTGTACCACATGCATATACATTACCACGTGCTGATAATAGGAATGAACAATCATATCCACAAAATACTTTTGATATTTTAATACTTTCTAATCCTGGTACCAATGTAGGTAATGTATATTCAACATCTGGTTTCATTTGTTCTCTTAATGCTAAATCATCTTCATCTTGGTCTATACTTTCTGTTGTACTATTTAGTCTTGTATACTCTACTACTTTTTGCCCAATTTGACCTTCAACATTATATCCAAATCCAAATACATGTCCACTTTCTATATGAAAATTTGTGAATTAGTAGGTGTCATCATCAATACACTACAATATATGTGGTGTGTGTGTGTGTGATATAATTGATTACTTACTTGTAACAGCCATTGAATGATCTAAACCAACATCAATATCAATGATATGTTGTTGATTAAAATCAATTAGTGTTGGAGTTGTTTTATTTGATATATCACCAGTACCAAGTTGACCAAAATTATTTTCACCAAATCCCATTGCTTTACCATCTCTTGTTAAAACGAGTGAAAATGATCTACCAACAACTACTTTTTCGATAAATGTATTTTTTAATATGTCCAATAGTACAGGAAATCTATATTGTTCTGATGGCAATGCCATATTACCAGATTTGTTTGTACCCCACATGAAAACTTTATTTGAAATTGTTGAATCATTTTCATTTTGATCATTTGTTAATAGATATGAATGTAACCATGAGCTACCAAATTGCTTAATCTTTAAATTTGGTGGTAGATGTGTAATTTGTTGAGGAGTTAATTTATCATTGTTCCCAGGTATTCCTAATTTCATATTATCAAATGCTCCAAATGTATACAATTTAGATTTAATATTATTTATACCATGTTCACTACTCGAATAATATCTATTTATTATATTATTTGCTGTATTATTTATTATATATTTATTTAATTTAAATGATCTCTTTATCATTTTTCGCTTTTTCGTAAAAATAAAAACTAAAAAAAAAAATTTAAAAAACATCTTTACCGCTTAATTTTCAATTTTTGTTTGTTAATTTTTAAAAATTTCATTTTTTAATGGCAGTTGCAACACACAACAAGATGAATAATATAAAATATACAACTATACTGGACCAAGATGTTGATAAGAATGAACCATATTTAATGGGAATTGATGAAGCAGGCAGAGGCCCAGTTATGGGACCAATGGTATATGGTTGTTGTTATTCTCCAATTTCAAAATCCACTCAATTGAAATCAATGAAATTTAATGATTCAAAGAAATTAACAGAGGCACAAAGAGATCAATTATTTTTGAAAATGGGAGAGTCAACTAAAATATTAGCATATGAAACAGATGTGATTTCAGCGTCAACATTATCTGAAAAAATGTTATATAAAAAACCAATTTCATTAAATGTAATATCACATGAATCTGCAATTGGATTAATTAAATCAGTTTTATCAAAAGGTGTAAATGTTCAAGAATTATATTTGGATACAGTTGGTCCACCTGAAAAATATCAAGCAATGTTGAAAAAGTTATTCCCAGATATTGGTAAAATTGTTGTTTCAAAAAAAGCAGATTCTCTCTATCCAATTGTTAGTGCTGCAAGTATTGCTGCAAAAGTAGTTAGAGATTATGAAATTTCAACAAAGAATTTCGATGATTTAAATTTGCATGATGTAAATGATCAATTGTCTTCAAGTTTTGGTTCTGGTTATCCAAGTGATCCTGCAACAAAACAATGGTTAATCAGAAATAAAGATAAAGTATTTGGTTATCCTTCCTTTATCAGATTCAGTTGGAAAACTGCAGAAACTGCAATGAGAGGTACTTGTTTTGGTGTTGAATGGATTTCAGAATCTGATATATTAAAACAACATTTTGAAGCAGACAAAGTTGGTGAAAAAAGAAAAAGATTTGTATATTTTGATGAAAATAATATTGAAAATTGTATAAATGATTTTTAAAAATTATCAATAACAAATAATATTAAAATAGCACAATAATAATAATAATAATAATAATAATAATAATAATAATAATAATAATAATAATAATGATTATAATTAGTTACAACATACAAATAATAAATTAGATTAATTTCTTTCATTTTAGATTTGACCAAATTTTATTATAAAATTTTGTGATCCAAAAATTTGTTGGATTTATATCATACAAATAAATTGAAATAAAAAGGAAAAATATCAACATTTTGGTTTAATTTTAAATAAGTTATACCCCAATATCAAAATAAAAACACATACGCACAATATTTATGAAAAAACACACAATTTATCGTTTAAAATGGAAACAACATTCCAATATTTCCATTTTGATGGAAATAAAAGTATGTAGTTACCACATTTACTGGTTGATCTTTCAATTTCGTATAATATATGAAGTTCTTTAACTCTTACGTGCTATATTAATATTAGGCGAATGACATACAACAGAATTAACTATTTATATTTAAAATTTATTTCCATTCATGCCCAAGTTAAGATGAATGTGAATTATGTTTAAATGTTTGTCATTGGGTGTATGTGATGAAACTCAATACACTTTTGATGTTTTTCTTTTCTAGTTATGATAACGATGTTTGTTATGTTTTTCTTTTTTTTCTTTTAGATTTTCATATAATTCACCTTTGTTTGAAAATTTACTTTATACTTGATGATGTTGGTTGTGTATTATTGTACATTATATTTTAATTAACGACTCGAGTTGAAATTAAATTCTATATTTAGAATTAAATTAAAAAATTAAAAAATTAAAAAATTAAAAAATTAAAAAATTAAAAAATTAAAAAATTAAAAAATTAAAAAATCGCCTAGACATGGGATCGAACCATGGACCTAACGGTTAACAGCCGTTCGCTCTGCCTACTGAGCCATCCAGGCAAATTAGTTGAAATTGTTAAAATAAATTTTATTAGTGGTGGTAATCCAACTCAGGTCACTCAAGGGAGACAGGGAGAGAGACTTTCGGAGTTTTTTTTTTTTTGGAGTTTTTTTTCAAATGATCCAAAATTAATGGATTAAAAGGAAAAAGAATAAATCAAGATATAGCTCAAAATGAAACTGTTGGCCAAATTTTAAAACAAACAGAGCAACAAAATGAAGCACATAAA
>JACAFY010017086.1:0-14443 GCA_015252635.1 Dictyostelium capitatum | reverse complement strand
CAAAACCCCCCCCCCTCCCCCGCCCCCCCCTCTGTTTAAAAACCCACCAATAAAAACCTCCATTTTAAAAAAAAAAATTAAATTTTTGGCCCATATAAAAAAAAAAAAAAAAAAAAAAAAAAAAAAAATGAGAAGCAGTTATAACTTTTTGTGTGTGGTAACACAATAAATTTACTATTTATTATTTTTTATAAAAATAAACCTCCCATTATATATGGTAACAAATTGAATGCACACTTGTAGTTTGTTATGTTTGTTATTTATATGTAGATTTGGTAATAATGATCACCCATTCTCTTTTTTTCCCAATTTTCATATTATTATATAATTACACAGTAATAATGTGTTGTATGATTTGCATTGTTTTAATTGTTTTAGTTGCTTGTATTTTACTTTCTATCTTTAATTAAATATTGAAATATAAAAAATAAATAAAATCCATGATAGAATAACGGTAAATATAATGATTCTGCTTATTAAACAACTGTCAACACCAAATCTTTCAAAAATATTTAAATTTTTTGTTGTTGTAGTAATTTCATCATCTTGACCAATTTCACCAAACTCTATTGCATCTTCATCAATAACTAAAATAGTGTCTGTGTTTTGTAATTCTTTATATCTATTACTATTCATTTATTTATTTATTTATGTAAATAAGTGTTGTGTGATGAATGATATTATTTTTTTTTTTTTTTTTTTTAAATTTTAATTTTTTTAATTTTCCACTTTTTTTGATCAATTTTTTTTCATTTTTTTCAACTTTCGCTTGTTATCAAATTATTATTTATACAAATACATATATATCAATATATCAAATAAAATGATTGATCAAACATTAGATTATATAGATTATTTAATGAGTTTTGTAAATTTTACAGAAACTTATTTCTTATTAGCAGTTGCATGTATTATATTTAATCCATTATGGTGGAATATTACAGCAAGAAGAGAATATCATACAAAATTCATGTCAAAAATGTGTGGTAGTAAAGAAGCAGGATGTTATTTAATGGCAGTTTTAATTTTTTCACTTGGTATTTTACGTGATTATTTGTAAGTACATTGGTCATAGTAATTAATGTTTATTATAAACTATATGTAATAAATTACTAATTTCATTGATAAATCTTCTTACAGATTTTCAGCAGCATTAGTTAAACAAGAAATATTCCCAGAATTTGATAGAGCTGAAATTGAAATTTTATCATATATTTTATATGGAGTTGGTGGTATATTGGTATTGGGTGCATATTTAAAATTAGGAATTACAGGTACTTATTTGGGTGATTATTTTGGTATTTTAATGAAAACTAGAGTAACTGGATTCCCATTTAATGTTATGAATAATCCAATGTATAATGGTTCAGTAATGTTATTTGTTGCACATGCATTATCATATAAAAGTTTAGCTGGTTTAGTTTTATCATTTGTAGTTTACATTGTATATAAATTTGCTTTAATTTTCGAAGAATCATTTACTGATCATATTTATTCATCTGCTGCAAAACAATCAAATAAATCAAAATAAAACAAGTTAACCGAGACGATTAAAAATTAATTTTAATATTATAAGTGCTTTTTTTATTTATTTGGTTTGTGTTTTTTCCATTTCATTTTTTTATTCACCCAATTGAGCATTTGTAATTTTATCATCTTCTTCTTGATCATTATAAATGTTTTCAGCCATTTGCCAAATTTGAAGTATATTATCTTCGGCTACTGAAGCAATTGACCATGGATCATGTGGGTTCCAACTGAAATCTGAAATTTTACTAGTATGACCACCATGAATGAAAAGTAATTCTGGTGGACCATCAGCAGCATCTTCACTGTTTTGTTCTTCACCAATTCTAGAGAGATCCCAAACATTTACACGACGATCACTACCACATGAAGCAAGTACAGTTTCATTGTGTGGTGAAAATTGAACTTGGAAAACTTCATCGGTATGGGAAATCAATGAATGTAAACGTGAACCAAGATTTCTCATATCCCAAAGTGCAACAGTTTTATCGGCTGAACCAGTTGCAACTAAAAATTCACAAAATGGATTAAATGATAAACAATTAACTTCAGATGCATGTGCTTCAACTGTATGTATTGGTTTCAATCCAGCACGTGTATCCCAAATCATAAGTTTTTTATCGTCACCAACTGAACCAAAATATGAATCATGGATATAATGCCATGCAACATCTTCCACAATTGAAGTATGACCTTCGAATATGTTACATGCTTCCAATGTTGAATCTGATTTTGATGCACCTGCAATATCCCACATACAAATTGATTGATCATCTGAACATGATAATAAATGACCTTCTTTTGATGGATTCCAACTAATACCATAACCTTCTTTTTTATGTCCTGTCAATTTTAAATTTGGTACACATTTTCCATCGGGATTTGGTTCCAATGGATGTTTGGTTGTATCAAATATAAATACTTCTGATGATACTGTCTTTGTTGCTATAATACTATGATTTTGTGGCATAACTCTTGCCCTATTAACTTCACCTTCATGATTAATTTTTTGAACAATTTCAATCTTTTCTGATACATTTCCAATACCTCCAACCTCTGTAAGTAATTTTGATAAATATTAATACCACACCAATACAATGTATATTGTAATATATATTTAATTTAAACTTCTTACCTCCTTTTGAATCATCATATTTTAATGAATCAATTGATGCTTCATCAACTGGTAAATGTACTTTTGCAACCATTAAATAATTTTGCTCTTCATCTGATGTATGTGTACCTAAAATAACTTTTTCTATACAGTATTGTTTACCTGGTGGTCTGAAGGTAAAGATGTAAGAATTAGAAATTTACTTATATGTATGCTAATATCAATCATTAATACCTACGTTGTTTTTAAAGGTAACCAAGCAACAGTTAATGAAGGCCATTCTAACGCATGTGTAATAACCATATCATAAAGAAATGGTGTATGTCTTTTCCATATTTTATATTCTTCATTTATAACTTTTTCTTCAACATCTTCAATTGATGTCATCTCTTCTTCTATTAATAATATACAAAATATATATATAAATATACACAACAAAACTTTATATGATTCGAAAAAAAAAAATGAAAATCAAAAATTTGAAAATTTAAAAAAAAATAAAAAAAAAAATAAAAAAAAAAAAAAGCGCTGAATGATAAATCGAATACGTTAGTTTATTAATGAATCCTATGGCCATCTTTTCATCATCTCATATTAATTTTATTACAAATAGTTCTATTTGAATTAAATAACTATTTCAATAAAAAGGGTTTTAGGTCTTTTAGCTAGAATATTCTTTTTTTTAATTAAAAAGATTTTAAAGACATTGTTTATTGTTTATTAAAAAATACATTACATGTATTATTATAAATTATATTTGATATTTCATCAATTGTTTGATTTGGATTTAAACCAGATATTACTTCTAAAACATTAATTAAATTACATGGTTCATTACGAGATTGAACACAATGACCAACTTTATATTTATCTCTTTTAACTGATGGAAATATAGTTTTAACATGTTTATATGAAGAATGTGTTTTACGTATATCACACCAAGGTGCATCAGTTTCAATAAGTAATCTATTTAATGGTATTTTTGAAACTACTTTTAAATTATCATCAGTTTTTAATGAACATCCATTAACTCCAATATAAAGATCCAATTGTAATAATTTCATTAATTCTTCTTCAGTACCTGTAAATGAATGAACTACACCATTTTTAAATTTATTTCTATTTTCTTTAATAACTTCAATAAAATCATCTGTAGCACCACTTTCAATTGTACCTCTTAAATGTAAAAATAATGGTAGTTGTTGTTGTTGTGTTTGACTAACTAATTGATCAAATTGTGCTTTAAAACATTTAATTTGAATTTCTTTTGAACAATATTCTAATCTATCATAATCTAAACCAAATTCACCAATTGCAATGATTTTATTTGAATTTTCTTTATGTAATGCCAATAATTTTGAAAAGTATTCATTGTTTATTTCATTTTGATCATTTATTAATTCTTGTGAACATCTAGTTGGATGTACACCTATAGTTGTATATAATTTATCACTATCACTACCACTACTATCATAATTTTTAATTAATTCAAGTGATTCAATTGTTTCATTTAATTTGCCAGATGTAATTATAATCTTTTCAACACCAACTGACCATGATCTTTCTAATACTAATTTTAAATCTGCTTCATGATATTGTTTACCTGTTCCATTATATTGTCCTTGAAACATTAAATCTGTTAAATTTGCACCAATATCAATTAATTTCATTCTTTTGTTTGTGTTTAATTAAAATTTTAAAAAAAATTGTCAAAAACTGAAAAAATTTTGAAAAATGGACAAAAAATATTAAAAAAAAAAAAAAAGTTTAATTATTTGTAATGAAAAGGTTTATTTTAGTAACACATACGCAAACACACTATAGTACACTCAACACAAATTAAATTTAGAAATGAATTGTTTATGATTTATTAATTATTTAAAAAGGCATTACCACAAATAGTGAAATATGGATTTTGATCAGTACATGGCATAAAAGTATTTTCTATTTTATTTGAAGCACTTGTTTCACATGTAGTTGATTCTGGAAATACTTGTTCATAAGCGACAGAATCATTACAATGATAAATTCTAGAGTTATCAAAATTCATTTGAAATTCAAAACATGTATCAACAACTTGATATTGTAAACTTGTAATATATTTGGCCCAAGAGTTATCACCATTTGTTGGACAAATATTTTGAAATGTTGAAATTGCAGAATAGGAATTTGAAGGAACTTCAATTGATTCAACACAACTTATTATTGATCCATCAGAACATCCACTTGGTTGAACTTGTGTTTCAACTACTGGTCCCATGCATGATCCCATTCCATACCATTGAATTGCTACTGATCCATTTTCTAAACATTTATATGTTTGACCTGCAAGAGTACAAACATTTTCATAATCATATTCACCCCAGTACAATTGACTACATGTATTATCTTTATTTGGTGTATAATATTGAGTATGAACAAACTGAAGTCCATTAACACTCATAATTGAAACATATAATAATACTAATGTTAATAATAATTTCATTTTTATTTATATATTTGTTTTATTATTTTTATTATTGTGTTGTGTTGTGAGATCACTTGAATAAAAAAAAAAAAAAAAAAAAAAAATTTTTTTTTTTTAAATATTAAAAAAAAAAAATATATGTTTAAATTTTTTAAAAAAAAAAATTTTTTTAAAATAAAAAAAAAAAATTTTAAAAAAAATTTATTTTTTTTTTTAATATTTTTTTTTATTTTTTTTTTTTTGGGTTTTGTTGTGCATCAAATTTAAAAAAAAAAAAAAAAAAAAAAAAAGATTGTGATGTGTAAATATTAAAAATAATAAATATCTGGCGATAATTTTTGAAATGAAAAATTATTTTAAGACCAAATATCATCATTGTTTACTATAATCAATACCCAAATGATCATTCATCTTTCACATAAAATTAATTTGATTTTTATTTTAAAATTTTTTATAAAACGATAAAATCAGATATTTTGGTATTAAAAATATCTACAAGTATTTAGTGTGTGTATGTGTTATGTGTATGTGTACGTGAATATGAAATCAATAATAAAAAAAAAAAAAAATTGTCATTGATCCCATAACAAAAAAAAATAACGAAAAATCTAAATAATAAAAGGGAAAAAATTGTATATACAATTGATCATGGCACAACGAAATTAGTAGTATTCAAACGTAAATCTAATTAGATCACGCTGTCATGGTCTATAACATTAAAATGATTTAAGTTGTAGAGTTACCGAACTGTGGATAATAGAACGATACTGATTCCCAGGTCCAGACTAGACATAAATCTAAATCATACAATATGTTATGCCAGTTACAATTTTTATTGATTTCATTTATTATTATTGGTGCCATTAATTGGTGTTCTATCCATCTTTTTTTAACAACATACTTTTGGATTGACTGTTTATTTTTGTTTATTAAGTAAAATAAAAAGCATATATTTATATTAGACAAATAACTAGATTTAATCTAAATATGCAAACACATAGAAATAATAATATTAATAATAGTAGTTATATTGATTATTTATATATATCTGCTACAAATCAAATGAAAACCATCATACATGCACTTGAACACCATTGTTTTTATTTGTAGTTTGTTTTTATACATCGTAAAAATGATAAATACATAAATAATTAAATGAAATTTCGAATATAGAATCAATAAAACATAACCACAAAAAGTAATAAATAAAAACATTGTCCAGTGTTTGTTTGTTGTTGTGTAATTTACAAACATGTGTTTTATAGCGAATGTGTGTGTGTGTGTGTGTGTGTGTTTGTTGTTTTTATTTTTAACTTTATTTGTATAATAATAATAATAATAAAAAAAAAAGAAACACTTATGATGTTATCAGAATAAAAAATTACTATTTAAACCCCTAATTTATATTTATTTAAAATTAAACATAACAGAGTAGAATAAATATAAAAACTATTAAAATAAAAATGACTCTTATAAGTATGTAAATATTTATTACAGACGTATTTGATATGTTAACACGTATTTATTTATAAATAATAACTTTTTTAAACTTTTTAATAAATTTAGATGCAATTTCAAATATTGGTGGTGTATCTGTATCATCAAAATCAGCTTCACTTTCATCAATTTCTCAACAATCAACAGGTCAATCTTTAAATAATGTTTCATGTGGTAATTGTGGTGGTAATAGAACTAAACAATTAATTGGTGTATTTACCATTGTTGGTGCTTTTTTCAATCTTTTTGGTAACTACTTCAGAGGTAGTAATAGTTGTGGCTGTGGTAATTAACAGTCTACCATTTAAATAAAAATAATATGAACATACACTTTTGTAAAAAGTTTATATAACCATTTTATTATCTTCTTTTAAAATTAGAGATGGGGTTAAAAAATATCATTAAATCACAAAAAGCACACAAGATAATATTATATATTATTAATCCGATTATATGAGAATTTATTTATCAGTCTGTCGAGTATTTTCAAAACAATCAAATTTTTAAAAAATATCTTTTTTTTTTAATTTCTGTGATTTGCTAAATTTCTCTTAACAATTAGAGATAAAAATATCTATTTTATTCCATTGCAATAAAAATTTTAAATATTCAATAAAAATCACACAGAATTCAAAGTACACATTTTACTTTTCCAACCAAGTTTTCCACACACAAACACACGTGAAAAAACGTTCTTTTATATTGTAAAATCAAAAAAAACAAAAAAAAATCAAAAAAATAGGTCATTGACCAGTATTTAATTAAAATCAATAACATCGCAAAAAAAAAAAAGTAATTCCTTTAATTGAAATAAAATATATATTTTTAGCACTAGTATTCTAAAATCACACACTAATCTCCTAATCTTTATTCGTTGGGAATTTTTTTTTTTTTTGTAAAATCACAAACCAAAATAACAATGATTATTAACCCACACATATTATATTTTTTTTTTTCCATTCCTATATACATTTTTTTATTATTTTTTTCATTTAATCACACAACAATACAAAAATAACAAATATATAAAAATATATTAATTTAAAAATGAATAGTATAAATAATAATAATAATAATACAGATATAAATAAAATGAAATTTGATTATATATTAAATAAACCAAAAACTCCATTGGTAATATTTAATGGTATATTCTCAACTTTTGGTAAATATTAAATTCACACATTTACCATTTATAAAATTACAAATTTACTAATAATAATTTTCAAATTAATTAGGCACAAATGCAAATAAAGAATTTTATTATAATTATTTAGATTATAAAGTTGAAAAGAATGTAAAAAATGATAAAAATTATACAAACACAAATAAAATTAATAGTAATAATAGTAATAAAAATCATTCATTGGTTAATTTATGTAATTATGCATCAAATTTAAATGATGATGCTTTAAATAATAATCAACAAGTTTCAACAAATTGTAATTTAATAGATCAAGAAAATATAATAATGATTATAGATTAGTAGTAGCAATAATTAAATAAATAAATAAAAACCCTCTTTTGTACATTTTTAAAAAAAAAATTAACATTATTATAGTTTTTTTGACTATAATAATTTTATTTTATTGATTTTAATAATTATTATGTATGTGATTTAATGAATAAGTGTATCTGTGTATGTGTGTGTATGTGTGTGTATGTGTGTGTGTATGTATTATTAATATTATTATTATTGCTATAATATATATGATGTTTTTTTTAAAAAAAATTTTTTTTCTATTTTTTTTTTTTTTTTTTTATATAAATGAAGAAATAAACCTGGTTTGTTTTTGTTTTTGTTTTGTTTTTATAAATCAGTTAAAAAACTAACGGAATAAGGATCAATTGAAGTATCAGAAATTGACCAATATCCAGTTGAATCAAAAGTGGCATATCCATTTTCAAATAATACAGGATAATGAGATAATGTCATTCCAGCAATATGACCCCAATTAGAGTCTCTACTTTTAAAACAAATTACATCCCAATGATTTTCAATAAATTTAAATATATCTTTTCTTAATTTGAAAAATCTTTTACCCATTGATACTTTTTTACTTTGAAAATGATGAAAATCTTTACCTGGGAAATTACTTTCGACATATTCTGCAGATTTATTTAATGCATATAATGAAATATATAATATATGTACCCTATTAATAATAATAATAATAGCAACAATGATAATTAGTAATTTTGTATTATATATCAATATGTTTAATAATAATAACAATAATAATATTTACCAAAATGGTTTTTCATTTATAAAAGAAGGTGGTGTACCATTTCTACAAACAATACAAACAGGTATTTTACATTCTAAATTAAATTTACTGTTTGATAAAGCATTTGTATTTTGTGAGGAAGGAGAAGATGTTGTTGATGTTGTTGTAGTTGTTGTATTTGTGAGATTATTGTAGTTGTTGTTATTTGTAATATTTAAAACATGATTTAAATTAAAATCATCTTCTTTCATTGATGATTTCGAATCATCGGAGAAATCATCATAATAATTGTGACTAAATGTAATTTTAATTGGTTGCGGTGGCTGATTCGCATTGTTATGTTTTGAACCTGATGGTGATGAAGTTCTATATTGTGATGATTGTTTTTTATATGTACTTTGAAGTTCTTGATGAAATTGATTGGTATCCATTGGTGTTGGTGGTAATGATGTTGCTGCTGTTTTTTGTTGTTGTTGTTGTGGTGTTGGTATTTGTGGTATAAATTGTTGATAATTATTATTATTATTATTGTTGTTGTTGTTGTTGTTGTTATTATTACTGTTATTATTATTTATATTATAGTGAATTGGTGTAGTTGTAGTAGTTGTTGTTGTATTATATACTTGACGCGGTGATTGAATTGGTGATGTACTAAATAATAATGGTGATGGTTGTTGAATTGGTGATTGTAATTGAATTGGTGACTGATAAGGTGATGGACCTGGTGGTGTTATAAATGTGTTTGGTGGATTTGGTAATTGTTGTTGTTGTTGTTGATGTAATTGTTGTTGCTGCTGTTGTTGGAGATATTGATTATAGGTATGTTGATTCATTGGTTTTAAAAATTCATGATCTGTATTATTATTGTTATTATTATTATTGTTGTTGTTGTTTGTAGATGGTGGTTGTTTTAATTGTAATGGTGGTGGTGGAATTTGATTATAACTATTTTTTAATAATCCATGGTGATGGTTTACCAATAATTTTGAAGATTCTTTTGATAATGATAAAAGGTTGTTTTTACTTGATTCATTTTCTTCCATTGTATATATGGTTATTTATGGATTGATTGATGGATTTGAAATTTAATTAGATTATCTATTTTTAGATTTTTCCTTTTTTGGTTTTTTTGGTTTTTTTTTTTAATCAAAAAAAAATTTAAAAAAAAAACAAAAACCTTTATTCTTCTATTATTATTATTAGTTTTGTGTTGATTAATATAAATTGATGATGATTGTGATGATGACGATGGATGATGGTTGAAACACACAAATATATCTGTTGTACAAAAGTGTGATTTTATAACTATGTTTTAAAACACAACAACTTCACGAAGTCCCACCGCTGAAAAGATTAATCGACGAATCATTAATATTAACTAAAAGAAAAAAAAAATAAAAAAAAAAAAAGTTTTTTTTTATTAAAAAAAAAAAATTAAAAAAATTCAAAAAAAAAATCTGAATTTATGCGGTTGAACTCACTCTCATTGTAATTATTTTTAAAATTTCGTTTAAACCAACATTCATGTTTTTTTAGTAATTTTAGTGAAAGGTTTTACTATTTTTATCTTTATTATTTTTTTTTTTTTCAAAAAAAAAAATAATATTAGTGTATCATTAATACTATTATATGAGAGTGACTGTTTATATTATTAGTTATAATTAACTTTATTATTATTTTTTTTTTTTTTTTTAATGAGCACAACACATATCAAAACTATTATTATAATCATCACACCAAATTTTAAAATTTATTTAATATAATACGATCATTAAATCATTATTTAAAAAAAAAAACCGTGTGATATTATTTTACCGTGTGACTTTTGAAAATTTAAATAATCTTGGCCAAACTAAAAATTTTATTAACAAAAAAAAATAAACCATTAGGTTTTTTAAAAAAAACCACCAGCATCGCTTGTATGGTAATTTTTTTTTGTAATTTTAAAAAAAGTTGGTTTATATTTTTCAAATTTTTTATTTATCTAGTGATTTGTCAAGATTGTTTTATGATATTTTTAATTTTCAACCAGTAATAAATTTTTTTACAAATACAAATAGATTTGCCAACCGAAAAAGTTATATGATATTTTTAATTGGTAAGTGGAGTGGGTACATTAATTTTGATTGTTTTATTCTCTAATTATTATTTTTTTATCGTTTTTTTGAAATTGATTTGATTTGCGTGTGACAAAGAGTTTTGTGTATGTTTCACCACATGACACCATATTGTGCAAAGATAAATCAATAATGATTGTGGCGAATACAAAAAGCCGGCTACTCAATTGTTTTGTTTTTTTTTTTTTTTTTTTTTGATGATCAAAAATCGTAATTGTTGTCAAAAAGTGTTTATTAAAATTATACAAACATTTTTCCTTAATAATATATATTTATACAACATGGTTTACATTACCAATAATACTATTAATTAAATTGTGTTCGTAAAGATTGTTTACAACTTTGTATTTGAAAGGAAATGTAATTTATTCATTATTTGGTACGACTTTTAAAAACAATCTTTGATTTAAAGGGAGCCTTTTACTTTTGAAAGAGTGCAAACATTTCAAATATAATATACTATAACTTATTATTATTGTTACTTTAGTATTAAAACATTTACAAGTTAATTTATAAATTTGTAAAATATTTTGTGTGTGTTTTTTTACAAATATTTTTTTTTCATTAATTTATTTAATAAATCCGCTTTTAATTTTTTTTAAAAAAACAACTTTAAATAAACTTAAACATTAAACCATTATATTCCAATATCAAATCAAATACTATCAATAATAATATCAAAATGTCTCTTTAAATCAATTTCAACAATCTCAAAAGTTAACAATTCATCAAATAAAATTAGTTTTTCATCCTCTGATATAAAAACTTAATTAAAAAACTATTCGTTATACTTTTATATTTATTTTTTAAATTTTTAAAAAATTAAATTTATAACTTTTTTAACTCATCGATTTTCATTTATAATTTATTAATGGTTTTTGTTAAAGTTGATTATTTACTTGATGGAGACAACTTTGAAAAATTGTTAGGGAGTTTGTATAGAAAACATATCATACTATTGTATACTTATTATTAACAGTGGATAACACTTAAAATGTTAAATATAATCACACAAAATTACTTTTTAATTTGGAAGAAATTGTTTTACTGATTGACAATGGGTCATTTTTTTCAAATTGCAAAAAATTTAATTAAAATTTAGGAAATCAAGAAAACTTAATTCTTTAACTTTTTCTCTTCACTAAATTTTTTAGTTTTTTTTTTTTATTTTTATTACACCCCCAACAATTTGCCTCAATTTTTTTTTTCTATTACCTCCATAGAGATAAAATGCCATCCTCCCAAAAACAGACCACCAACGCTTGGTGAAATTTTTTTTTTTTTTATGTTGTATCTAATATAGAGTACACTACCGACTTACCCACATACATCACCAACTCTTTCGTATCATCTTCATGTATAAAGAAATTTGCCTTTTTTTTTTTTTTTTTAAAAAGTTACCACGAAGGTAATATGTTATTTGCCTCAAAATCAGTGCAAAGCCACTTTTTAATCAAATTTGCGACTCTAAAGATTGTTCTTCTGTATCATTATCATTATTATGTATTGTTGGTGATACTATTATCATATATAGTTTGAAATTGTTGTTTTGAAAATCCATAGTATTATGATAATGATAAGACTTCCTTGATATTGTTTTTTAATATTGATTGTGAATTTGATATTAGTATTAATGTATTTATAATTTGTAAACTTTTATAATGAATACATTTTATTGATATTACGGTGTTAATTAATGATTGAATCTCTATTAATACACCATTGATTAATAATATTAACGTGTATTCTATTAATAATGTGATTTTACCATTTAATCATTCATTCTTATCTCTCAGGAAACATACATAAAAAATTTTCAGTCATGTGATCTCATCAAGTCCAGAGTATGATTCATCTTCAAATAGTTGATAAGCTTCAGGTTCACGAACTTTACAAAGGCAAGTATAAGCTAACATCCTTGAAATTTATTGAATATAAACTTCTGTCTTTAGCTGGCCCAACTTCTAAAAAATGATTGATAATAATTTGATTTACATCGCGTTCATGGTGAATGTTGATACAATGACTTTCATAATCTCCAAATCTATCAATACAACATATACCATAATTATTATGACCATATCCATACTACTCCACCACCAGTACCAAAATAATCTTCATATTCGTCTTCAGATCCATCATTATTTTTGTTGTTGTTACAACCAAAAATTTTCAGTCGAAATAATATCCATCACAATACACATATATATAAATTTACGACGATTTGTAGATGATGATATTGTTGATTCATCACCTCATTTTATTATATGTTTTTAAAAATATTAAAAGGAAATTCAAAAAAAAACAAAGTTTTGGTTTTAAAAATACAGGTTTATTATATGTTATATGTTTAATTGTTATTATTATTTAATGAGTACCATTGATCATATGTGTATGTTGGAAGTTTACCATTTAAATCTTCATCTAAACAATACATCATATAGGCAAATACAGTTGGATTCCAATCTTGTTGAAGACCATTATGAGATTCTAATTTTGAGACGTGGGTGCAATCGATGGTATTAAAACCCCAACATATTAATTCTACATTTCCTACAATGTAACCTAAACTATTATCTATTCTATTTAATGACATTTGAAATACTCTTTCATTATTTTTCAAAAAACCTGGATACAACATAAAGATACCAGATAATTTACATTTACCACCTTGTTGAATATATAATTGAATAAGGTATTCTAATGTAATATTATGATCTAACCAATCTCTATCCATACCATTATTAGGCTTGTTATTTGTAATTCTTCCATTTCTAATATTTGAACTGTAAACTGTAGAATTAAAAATATTTAATAATGCATTTTTAGCTCTGTCTGAAATTTGGGTAATTTTGATTGTTTTGGATGTTTCAATTCTAGATTTTACTGATCTCCATGTTTCTTTGGTCCAACTTGCAGCGGAATTCATTAATAACAAGACTGGTTCAACATTATTAAAACCGGTACCCATAAAGTTGGTATCATATGTGATACTATCTTCTTTACGATTCCATGATAATTGAAATGGACTAAGTGTACGGAATAATAATAATACCAATGTAATTGCACATCTTGAAAATGTTTGCTTTAAAATTTCATCACTTTTTTCAACAGTTAAATTAAATTCTCCTCTCTTTCCTATTATTCTCGTGAAAATGTTTTGATCTAACTTTACATTCATTTACTTTAATTGATTTAAAATTTCTACCAGTGTCTGCACTATAAAATCATGAAATGGTAATCAAAGTATTAGTAAATAGGTATTTTATAAAACAATAAAATTATACATACTAACATTGCTTGCAACATGTTAAATTTCTTTGATGGTAATCTTTAATATCTTTCAAAACATGGCATTCATTGCATGTTGGATCATCAAATAATTGATTGGCTACAGGTTCACGTGCTTTGCATGGTATATATAAGCTATCATCCACGAAGGTTTTTGAGTATAGACTTTTTTGGGTTCCAAATTCTAAAAAATGGTTGGCAA